>JARQTG010000183.1:3987424-4180441 GCA_030142615.1 Syrista parreyssii | reverse complement strand
ATATATAAATGTATATGTATATACATAAAAATTCAATGAAGCATTGTTTTTGTAAACAGATAAATCTAGTTTTATATTGTATAAATATAAATTATACCGTTGAAAGTTTCGAGGTTTAAGCAGCCCTTTCGTAGTCATCTCACTTATTCGATACGCGTACTTCGTCGGTTCCTTTTGATTTTGCTTTTATTTAACATGGCTCTTGATGATAATTCTAATTGTTTACATTCTAACGAGCAGTCAGACTGCTCTTTGAAATATTTACTGTCTCTGATCTGTTACTGTGCGCTGTATGATAAAAGTAAGAAATTTTTTTTCTTTTTTTTTTCTCTTCCAAATAATAAATCTTGTTCGTGTACGCGAAATAAACTGCGTGCACGACAACGTTGATATTCTACGATATTTTTGTTAATGTCAATTCTATTGAAAGAAGTTTGATGGCTACCGGGCAATGTACACATTAAAGTAATCCTTTGTCGTGAGAATGTTAAGCATTGAACTTTGGTTAGATTCGAAATTGCGGGAAACTTTCAGCAGATCTGAGATTGTCGAGACGAGAGCGGTTTCTTGGGTCAAGGTTGAGTCAAATTTTCCCTATTTCTAATCCCAATATAAATTATTTAGTTAGAACGTTGCCTGTTTTTAATGAAAATTATTTCAACAATTCACCAATCGTCTATTGTACATAGTAGCGCACGTATTTTACTCGGACGGGGAAAATGAAGAATAAACATGTATATATACCTTACGGCGAAACAAATACAAGAATTACATTTAATTTGATCCATACAAGCCTGCATTGTGATGGGATGAAGTGTAATGTAAAATGTAGTAATATAGTTATACATGAATTTAAGGTTTATTGCAAACGAAGAACATTGTAATTTCGATGTAAAATATTCCCTTTGACATTAGGTAGGTAGGCTAGGTATTATTATGTTACAATTTTATTATTGAATATTACATTTACGTAACTGTATAGTTGATAATGAAAGCAAGCTTCATGTGTAAATACGAGAATACTTTATGTCTAAGTGGATTTTAAGGATGCTCATACTATTAAGGGGTTTCTAAAGTGTTTGTCTGTGGCATCTGTATATGCATACGATATATACTATACTATATGAGACTATACGCAATAAATATATTAAAAAAAAAAAAAGAAAGCTGATATCAAAATGAAACTCGCCGAAGAATACAGATTCTTTATGAAATAATGTGTTTATTTTTCTTGACGGTTTTTGCGTCTGTTCGAGCGTCTCAATTTCTGCACTTGTGTGTCTGCATGCGCAAAACGACTAGATCGGCATAGCTATGTCCCTCGGTGTTTGAAGTTCGACAGACTAGTTGGTTTTTATAATACGTAGGCTTTAACCTCTTACTGTTAGACAGAACTCTGCTCGATCTATTGTAATTTGTGCAGCCGCAGTTTCTTTTCTTAACACCTCGAACCCAAGAATCGTGGAGGAAACCCTTCGTGCGTATTCTTTGCGAAACGCAGGATTTTGTAAGAAATATGTCATTCCTTTGGCCGACTCTTATTGTCACCGTACTGAAATGTTTGCTGACGTTCACGTGCCACTTTCGAGGCGCAAGATTAAGCTTTAGGAGCCCCTTAATTGTCAAGGCAGAGATATAAATATTATATGATGCGTACGGGATTGCGTATGAAAATCATCAGGCTTAAAGTTACTACTCTCTGATGACTTTGATGCGCGTCGTAACGCAGAACATTTGTATTTTTAGTATTTGGTTAAACGATATAAATAGGAGTAAAGGTAAATGATTGATAATAACCCAAGTGGATATATAAAACAAAAAATAAAATATTAGATACCATATTATATTTGTAGAAACGAATGAGTACGTGAAAAAAAAAAAAGAAATCGCGCTATAATTATGAAGAAAATATTACAATTATATTATTATCTATTATTACACAAAGTGAATACACAACATAGTAATTTGCTAATTGTACCTTTTAATAATTACTGTAGACACATTGATGAAAAAGGTTTTTTTCTTGTTATTAATTATTAATTACCATAGACTTACCAGAAAATGAAAAATGTGTTATTAAAAAAAAATGCAATTTTTCTGTATTCTGCATACCCGTCGCCGACAAGGTGAAACCCACGGTTTGCGGATAAGGGATTTTATTTTTTTTTTCTTTTTTAAGTAAATCACAAAAGTCAGACGACTGATTCGATTTTCAGTTAATACAATATTTCATTCGTATCCGTACGATTTCTTTTTATCGATTCTTCTAAATTCTCTTAGGAATGTTTAACAAAATGCGCAGTTCACGCATACGTGATTTCTTACTCTACGTACTTACCAGTGTCTTTGGAATGTCGACATCAGCATTGACTTTAGTTTTTCGTGTGACCAACAGAGCGACCATTTGAGAGAGCACGTTAGCATGACACGAAATGTTAGTTTGGCATTGAAACGAAAGAAAGATTCACAGGTACCTTGAAACGCGGTCAAAATTGAATTCTCAAAATAAATTTAATTTCTGCTAAATTTAACTGCTGTACTTTCTACGTTATCGTACGTAGCGTCGCTTGTCAATGACGATTTGCGAACGCCTAAGCTTTGCTACCATACACGGCCAAGCTCTGTTGTAAAAATGTCCGATTTATAAATGTCTTACTAACCAATGTGCTAACATCGATGTTACTTGACAGTAAATAATAGGTAAGTAATCGACATATATAATATAATCGATGATACATAATCTCGATGAAAAATAATGGTTTTTCATGAATCGTAGAAAACTTTCGTTACGTCATAAACAGACGACAAAGCGTATTCGTCTGGAGTGACGTATGAGAAGCGAATACAGTAGTATTTTAAATTTTATTAGTAAGTATTATTAAACTCTTTACATACTTTGTCGTTACAATGAATAACTGATAGAGCTCTTAATTTATTACATCCACACACTCAGACACGCGTATCATACTATTTCCTTAACTACTTACTATCACACGACCCTCGACATTACATTAGCCTACTGTCGTCGGGTTAACGACATACAAAATCTATTTTGCTGGTTCGTCTCAAGGCTCAAAATAAAAACGCATGCGGGTGTAGAGATCATCATCTAACGTAAATGACATCATCTCTCTTGGACCGACTGGCGTGTATCAAAGATCATTCATTTATTTTTTAACAAAAGAGTAACTATCGAACATCCAACGTGTCTCCGAGTCGTAAAAGAGAGGATAGAAAAGACAGAGGCCCGAAATAGCCACGAATAATTCATACACAAAGGTTTTCGACGTTCGGTACAATCTAAATGCTTAGAACGGAATTACCGAGAGTTCTTTTGTATTCTCACGAAAAATTCATTAGTCTTATAACCTCGGAGTGCAACCGCTACAAATTCGCACACTTCACTCTAGCGACGTTAGCGAGGAATTGAAAGATTAAAATGAAAAACCGAAGCAGCCTTCGTGACGTCACGTCGGACAATTTCATTCGTTTTAACGCCGTGCGGGACACATTTTAGGCGAGTACAACATTGTTTAACATTATACAAAGAATCCGCCAAAGCATTTTCACAGACACTCCGGCACGTTAAGACACCTGGCAAACTCATAACTGTACTTATTTGCTTCCAAGCAAAAGCACGTAGCTCACTTACAGCCGAAATGATACAGTCATTCGGATACTTGTATTTATTCGGTACCTTTTTTTTTTCTTTTTCCTTTTCCTTCTTTTTGTACACGGCAGTTTATTACATACAAGATTTCATTGATACGCACGCTAATTTAGTACAGGGTTACAGGTGGAATAGAATAATAAAATATGTAGCAATCGTCTCGAACGCTAATTCGTTAACGTTATGAAAAAGAATCTGCATCGAATGGCTCGACAACAAAAATGTATCATTCCGTGCATATACTGACTCTATAAAAATCCCTGGCAAGATCATACGAGTGGTCCTTGAATCGGTTATTAACACTCGAGCGTGCGATCGCACTTTTCGTTCGTTAAATTCGGATCATCTTTACAGCATGAAATTTTTCACGGCCACGAGTAAAGAGACTAAGAAAAAGTAATACTAAGTAAATTTGCTAAGTAATGTTTAAGCGATGCAGACACGTAGCATATGGGGTGACTGTTGAAACAAAAATAATTGAAAGGTATATTTTATTACGAATATTTATATAGATATATATGTCTGCATATATAAGTATACATGCATTGTGTGCATACATATATATCCATACATATATATTGAAAACTTTTTAGTCTTCGTCATAATCGATTCAGTACAAGTGGAAATATCCCCTTTTCTCACTGCCTTAAGAATCTCATATAATAGACATACTTCTTTAAAATATTAATCATACACCTGTATCTAATGCTTTGTTATCGTCTTGTAATCTATTTTATCCTATGTAATAACTCTTACTATACTTAGTCCATCTCACAATCAAGATCGTACACCGTAAATGTATTTTTTTTTATTATTTATTATTTCGCTCTCTTGCTCTCTCTCTCTTTCTCACACATTCTCTCTCTCTCTCTCTCTCTCTCTTTGCATCATACAAGACATTGTTGATAGAAAAGAGATTTGTATCGTATCTTTAATTATATAATAACAAAAAAAAAGAAAAGAAAGTATCTTCCTCTCTGATGGGAAAATAATGGAAGTTTCTCCCTTGTATAGACATTATTTTCGGGTACAGTCGTTTGCTGGTTGCAAATAAATACAGCTTACGACAAGGAGATGCAATCGTGCTCGTTAATTAATTCGTTCGCTCGTTTATTTATCTCTTTCTTTTTATTATTTTTCTTTTTCACTTCATCCTTCGTCAATACGATAACTGACAGCAGCTTGGCTCGAGTGCTGGGTCGCATAGGTACAGTATAGTAATGGCTCCAGTATGCCAAGCGGAGCTACTGTCAATCGTCTTAATCATTATGGTACAAATCTTCGAATATCGTTAACACCAGTTAACTCAAATGCAACAGTAGATTCAGTTTTATCTATCTAATAATCGTGCATCTGATAACAGTCGCTTTCCCAAAGTTCCATCCACCACGTATTTAAATACCACACTGGTAGCAAATACCCTATTCGAACGATTATCCTATGAATTACAGTGAAGATTCGTGGTTCTTCGTGTTCGAAGAACATTGTAGGTCGTGTCCGAAAGTACGTTGTCTATTAATTGTTCAAAATTGAAATATCCATGCGAGGAAACGCAAGTACCGTTAGTCGTTGGATTCACTCAATTGCGCCAGTCGTGATTAACTAGACTTTCTGCAAGACTCGTTTTAAATACTTGTTTGCTGTTCGTCGAGTATTCTTTTGCTTTGTTAACTTTTACACGAAATTGATCAATCAGCGCAAATTTTTTATAGCTACCCTTTTCCCTCAACTCGCGTCGCTATTAACTTTCACGATCGGAGGCAAGCGTTGTTGCTCCATAAGATATTCTTCACTTCGTTAGAATCCTCGTGAAATTTCGCGTACTGCCTTTAATGTTTTTATCATTTTACATCTGTCAATTGGTTTCTTTTCTTCTGTCGTTCCTTTTCTCTCTCGGTTACGAATATGTAGTGTCGTCGGGCATAAACGTCGACCTAAGGTATTTACTCAACACGGTATTACCAGATTGCTTTGTAAAATAGGGCTAAATCACTTATGTAGAAAATATTTTTAAAAAGTTTCGTACTAGTCTAGATCTGTCAGGTTTAAGAAGGACGCCCTTTAGAGGCTCGCTCGCTCGAATCCGCCCTAAATATTTAACAATTTTGCATTCTCGTAGAATTCATATATATATGTATATATAACTCTCGTGAAAATTCCTGTGAACAAGTACGTCAAGTTTACTGTTTTCTCCGGAGTGAAAATACGCTACGGGTGAAAATTTCTGTTCTCCTTTGCTGCTATATGTATATCTATATATGGTCTTTATCGAGAATGAATGTGTATTGTATTTAACCTTGTGTAACAAAAGGAAGAAGGGCGGAGAGGTTTGAACGAAAAATCGAACCGTTCTTAATGGTCCCATAAACGAAGATTAATTATTCGTGTGTCACGAGTTGAAATTTACCAATTGACTGACGGTCGTTAAAGAAATACAGTCGGGAGAATAATTTGCCGTGTAATTGGAACGCAATGCGGGTTAAAAGATACAACGCCGTGCTTTTGTGTGTTGAAAATTTTCCTACCGAGATTGCCAGTGTCACGGGTAACTTATTTAATTTTGTAAAGATCAGGGTAGAGCGCGTGAATAAGAGAGAAGTAGATTAGACAGATTGATAGAGAGATACCCTAAATACAACGATAGTGAGATGTGATCAGCTTTTAATTTACAAGATGCCAATTAACGACTCGTAATGTGGTCGACTCTATCTAAGTCGTAATAATGTGGTATTATAATACAATTTCATTCGGATAAAAATACACATTCGCCTAGTACATTTATATCGCATAGGTGCCTGCTGAGACGATACTATTTTATGTAAGTTGACTCTGCCATTCAAAAGTTCCCTCTTTTCCTGTACTACTTTTCCTCATTTTATACCGAATGAAACTCTCGCGAAACAATATTACGTTGTGATGCTTTTCTTCTTCCCTTCCTCCATGGCCGTCTCTGACTGGCGTGCTCTTCCTTGCGAAGTTCACGATTTCAACGTTGATAACCGTTGAAAGGATATTTATAAAAAAAAAAAATTGGTTTCAAATTCCACTAATCATGTGTTATTGATTCAACGTGAAAGAAGGATTGCTAGAAAATTGAGATTTTCCGTTAAATTCATAATAAAAAGAAGGAACGCCATTACCGCCATTCATTTAGAAGTTACATCGTTTTGTGAAACGACAACATTGCTATTCGATGATTCGTGTAAACATCGGTCGAAAAATATTTTCAGAGTGCCAAGGATTTTAAAAGGAAAGCCGTCTGCAAATATTTAAATGCAAAAGTACGGTGTAGACTAAGATATTTAAATAATTAGCAACCATAGAGTCAAAATTGGCGACGCAGAAGTGCTTAGAGTACTGATGAAAAGTGAAAGAAAAGTGCAAGTACTCGACGAAAGTGTGACGTAGCACCTCGTTGTAATCGAAAGTATAAAAGCCCTTACAAAGCGCCACGACGTAAAGAGGTACGATAAATGTAACGATGATCGATCGTCGAGTCACCGCTGAACAATTCATAATTTGAAAATAATTCGAATTGGAGTCAAAATGTATTTCATATGTTCAAATTGAAAATACAATTGCCATTGGTGCGAGCTGCCGCTTTCATACCTGCATTCATTTTCTTTCACGCGCTCTCTCTCTCTTCTCTCTCTTTCTCTCCGTTATTCTTTTACACGATAATAAAATCAACAGCATTTATACATAACAGATTCATACGGAGCCAATGATAAGCGGAGTAAGAGAGTTAGCTAAGTTTTTAATGAAGCACTCGCGAAATGTAGAAATAAGGTGGGCAAGAAGGAGAGAATAGAAATATATCGATACGATGAATTCGGCTATAACGACCCGCGAAATTTAACCGAATTAACACGACGAACAGAGTAGCTTTCAGTATTATTCTTATTGTTGCTCTTTCAAATTATTTATATTATCGTTATTATCAGCATTGGTACTTTGACCTCCTTATAAGACAAAACAGTATTTACGGGGTCGATATATCATCGCATGGTATACGAGAACTTACGAAGTGAAGATTTCTTTCTTGAGTGGATAAACACATAGGGTAGCGTATAGAGATCGAAGATATTATTTGGCAGTCGACAGCTCGGCGCTACCTAGCGCTCTATCTCTACATACTCATTGGAACAAAACTTTCTATAAGAAATATAGACTCCAGGGTACATGAAATAGCATCGCCAAGCAGGCATTCACATTTTACCCACAAGAAAAACTCCGTTTCATTTCAAATCCTATAACAGACAAACAAACAGTCACCACGTTTCGGGCTTACGTCCGTAACAAAGGCATAGTATTTTACACTCGTCGGCTCTGGTACGTATATAATATGTATCTGGTGTAGTAGTAGCAGTAGTAGTAGTAATAGTAGTTGTGTTGATGGTCGTGGTGGTTGTGATGGTGGCAATGGTTGTAAGGGTTGTTGCAGGTTAAATGATACGGTAGTACCTACGGCAGAGCGCTTTTCGATCGGAAGTGCAGGGAGATTAGGATAAGGTTTATGGATGATTCAGTCCTGCATCTCTTCCGGCATCTCGTGAGGATTAAGAATACCCGGTACTGCCATCTGTTGCCGCCTCTTATCCTCTTGAGCCACTCGCAGAGCAGTCTCTCGTTCTTCTAAGTAAAGATCCGAGTCATCCTCACCAGTGTATTCCTGTACAAGGTATTTAGTAAGCATATATTTTACATGTAGATCTACCTTAATAATTATGAACTATCAATATATCCATGGTATTGAATTACTGCTTACTCTAATTTGAACGAGGAAATCCCTGAGATGTTCCTTAAAGGCAGGGATGTCTTGGTCGAGATTAAACAGTCCCTGTACCGTAATTTTGATTTGGTTGTCCGTCAAATACGGAAAAGCTGCCCTGAGCAAGCTCGCGACGAACTCTTGAACGTAAAGCGTGTTGTCCGGTACAGGTCCTAGAGGCACCTGGATTCTGCCAAGTTCGACCAACGTGAACATGTACGCCAAGATTGTAGCGTGCATCGTCAATCCTATTTGAAGAGAGTTAAAGACAGATAAATTATATATTGAAAGAGAGTGACCAATAAATTATGTTCACTCGAATAATAATCGAAAAAGATAGCAGTACCGGCTGTGTGAGATGTGTCCGTCACTACACTGAAAATGTGTTGTAGAATGTCCGTGAAGTAGGTCTGATAAAAGCTTTGTGCAGCTTGTTCGTGCTGTTCGATATTTTGCAGTAGTTGATACAAGATCTGAAGTCCCGTATCAGCAACATTCCTCATGGTATGTTTGAAAGCCCAGATGATGGAGTCCAGGACTAGCTTGAACTGTGCCGGGGGAATTGATAGGAATGCAGGGAAACAATGTACATTCACTGCCTATTGAGAAAAACGGAACAATAGTTAGTGTCAACTTGTCCTTCGATCATGGATGATTATGGTGATAATATGTAGAAAGGCTAGTGCTACCTACGTACCTGCAATAAAAGGAAGAAGTTTGTCCTGTGTTCTGGAAATTCTTCAAAGTCCTTGTTGATCATTTCGAGGGTGCACTCGAACACGGCATCGAACATTTTCGGCACCTGTCTGGTGATATGGCCTTCGAGGTTATTCACTATGGTAGCCATGGCACTAAGAACCTCAGGCTCTCTGGCGCAGTGAACATTTGTTTTCTGATAATCTAACAATACCGCATCCAACAGCGGTGGTATGAAATTCTCCAAGACCTGACAGAGGAAAAAGATGTTGAACGATATATAGAATAATATTGTCGGCATGGAGGATGCTCACGTCAAAGTTGCAGCTAACTTCTGGGACGGGGGATGAGAAGTCAAACTGGATGTCAGAGTTGTGAGTGGATCAGGAATATAAGTTTATCTAATGAATTTTTTTCTTTTGGTTTTTTCGTGCATGGAGCACAAGGTAAGTGAAATGGAGAAACGCGGTGGTCATTTTTGTTCGGTTTACAAATACTAACCATTTCGTGATCAGCTGATTTGCTGACCCAATCCGAGATTAACTTGAGTGTTTCCTTCTTGACGACCCTCATGCTCTTAATCAATGGCTGTTTCATCACCATCTCACCATTCAAAGCTATCGCTGCACTTATGTTTTCGCTCATTACCTGTAAGAGAACATAGAATCGTGTTCTTGTTGACAGTAAGTCATTCAACGTTGTAAATTATGTATCGAAGTCAGTATCATACCGGTGTAACGTACCTTATACACATTTAACATATCTAAATATATTCTTCCTAATTGCATCACGTACGAATGACCAAGCGCTTTACACGCTCTGACATTCGTTTTTAGAATGCTAGCAAGTTGTTTTACTGCTTCCTGGTCCTTTAAAACGTCTACATTCTGAAAAAAATAAGCACGTTCCCAATTGCGTTCTTTTTTGCTGATTCGCTGATACGAGATCATAAATAAAATTGAAATTTAATTCAACTTATTAATAACATAGTGTACCTTGGATGCTTGACTAATGATATCATCCCAGACTTGATTAGGCAAAAGCATATACTTCTCAATTAACAGTTCCTGCGCCACAGAATCGACCTGCGCGCTTATCATGTATCCGACAGCTTCATAAAAAGTGTGCACCTATTCAAAGAAATTTATAGAAATCTTTTATTACACATCTCGCGTCTCCAATAAAACATTAAGAAACAAATATAATAGATGCTTCACCTGTTGAGTTTGTAGATCACATATGATACTGCTGATTGTAGAGAGAATTTCTTCGATGAATGGCATTGCTTCACCAATTTGTATCGTGACGAAATGTCGTCTACATTTCAGTGCTATTTTAATGAATGTATCGCACGCCATATCCTGGACGCCATCATGGGTTTCTGTTTAACAATATGTTTGAAGTTAAATGCCTGGAGTAATAACGTATTTTTTATAGTATGGTAATTGAAGATATAATAAATTCTCACCATGCATAAACTCAAATAGTTTATTCACGACTGTCTTCAGGAACTTCCAATGAGCCCTGAGGAATCGTGGATACTGTCCTACGACGTACATGATGTTACTGGCTATAATGGCCTTATTATCCTTGCCTTTTTTCTGTTCGCAAAGACCAAGTAAATCTTTGATGACTGTTACAAGAAATCGCTTTTCATCTTCCTCGTGCATTGCCCCAGAGATGCTGCCTATTGCCCAGCATAACTAACAGAGAGATTACACGATGTACATACAGTATCAGAAATTGGTACGACGATAAGGTATGTATCATTGTTAGAATATAAATATTTACCGTGTTTAAGTTTTTCCAGGACCATTCTGAACCGTTAACTTGATTCTGAAGCTTTTCCGTCATCACTCTCTCAGTATCGACATAATCAAGATGCGTAAGGTATACCAAGGTCTCTCGCATGTTCTTATACAAATTTATAGAATCCGTGTCTTTCATGAATTCCCTGACGACTTCGCCATTCTCATTCTCAACAACAAGCACCTCTTCTGGCTTTGCCATTCGGCTGATCATAATATATCGCACTTTTGTTAAAACGGGACAATAAAAGTGTCTCCGTGGTGGTACAGACATGTTATTCTTGGGCATAAATAGAGGTGCTGGCGCCATAAATGGATTTTCTCTGTATAGGTCAGCTGCCAATCCATTCCAATATTCCAAACAGATTTTGAATATCTCAACCTCCTCAACCTCCGAAATCAGTACAAGATAGTGCAACGCCTTTAGTAGCGTGTCGTTCAATTGTTTCTTCTCTACCAGCTGACCATGATCTTTTAGATAAGTGCAAAGGAACATAGCCAAATTTTGAATAAAGTTCTGTTCTTGATCCTGGCCGACCGCATATGCGTCACGAATATTAGTTTCGAGAGGTAGCATTTGCTCCAGCTGCTGCATTGTGTTCGCAAATAGAACTACAAACATGTCGTCATAATTGGTCACAGTCACAGTAGCAATTTCGGTCAAGCACTTCAGAGTGACGTTTCGAAATGTCGGAACGTTCAAGAACTGCAAATATTAAGGTTCATAAGGAAATTATAAAATCAAACTTGTCTAAGCAATAAATATAAAAGCATACCTTGAATATCAAAGTGGTGATAAGCTTAGTTTCAAAGATATATCCAAGGGGAATCCAGTTGAGAAATCTCAATAGAGTTTCTAGAGTGACGGCCACCAGTGGAACATTTTGCGAATTGTCCATAACGAACTGGCAAAGTTGAAAGATTTGTGAGAATTCACTACACATTGTATCCTTCAGATGTTTCGCTTTTGTCTGCGTCATTTGTCCACTAGAGAAATCGAATACTTCCTCTGACAATAACTTCAATATGGCCATATTGTTCTGACACAGACTTTCATTTGTCTTACTTGCTCCTACAATATCGCCAATAAATGATTCCCAGTTCTTTGGCCATTCACGCTTTAACACCTGTAAAACGAGAAGCCAATTTCACGTAGAATTCATAGAGATAATGAATTTGTATTTACAATGAATATCCACGACATGTATTTACAATGTCATATAATATGTTACAAAAACTCCTGTATCTATTTACCTGGACAAGGATCATATTCAGTTTGTTAAGATAAACTTTGGAGGCCTCCATGGTTTCAGGATCACTGCTCGTCTTGATAATGAGGCCTACGATATATTTTTTTATTCCCTCACATTGATTCCTTGGTAGTACTTTCCACCGTGTCTTTATCACTTGCTCCAGAATTTGTAGTGCATAATATTTTGTTTGTTGATTCTGCAATAAAGATATTTCATGTATTCGATTGAAGTATATTCAATTAACCAATGTAGTGTCAAAGCATTGAAAACTCCAGATACCTGAGAATATTCTAGAATGGTATCAACACGTGTCCATGCATCTGGATGTTCCTTTAGTGTAGTAAGCACTTCTTGTGCAACTCGCTGTTGCTCACCCATTCCAGTATACATACATCCTACTATGTTGTCGAGGAGTGTTATGTCCAGTTTCTGGTTAAAATCCAGCAGCTTGGATGCTTGTTCAGCCAATGTCGCCATAATGCTTATTTAGAGGATTTCCTTTCACACACTCAATCTAAATTAAAAAATAATTGTGTCGTTAAATTTTTAAGAAGTGACTACTGTTATATGTAACTATAGCTACATTACGGAGTACCAGGTCTGATGATTTACTGAGTTCCATTTCCTAATGACAAATATAAAATATGATATGTAGTATATAATAAACTTAATATGTTTAAAGTAAACATATATTGTACATTTTGTAAAAAATAAATATATTTTTTAAATTTCCATAAAAAGAAATCTAATAATTTTTTATTAATTACTATGAAATTTACATATATAGAATAATCAACTAATCAGTATGAATATACTATATAAGATTCCTTAAATACTCTTTGAATAAATATTTATGCTATATTAACCGACGAATAAAAATTGATACTATATGTAAATTGGTACTCATGATTATAATATCCAGAAAAGTTATTGTTTATTATAATGCAAATTACGCAGGTTGCTAGAAAGATATAATGTATGTAAACATGCATGCATACATAAGACAAACATTTGAAGTACAGTCATTGTTTTTTACTGTATATTTAATAACATCAATAGATACAGTTAAGATTTTGTCTTTTGTATGGTCCTTTGTATAGAGTACAAAGTAAAATACTATATCTTATATACATAGATTTATTGAAGCTGCTTCTTACAAAAAATTGTTGTGCGTAATATAAAAGTGCAAGTAGGATTGTTGACGAGGCGAAAAGTTAAACGAAATTAGGAAAAGATGAATTCTAGAATTCATAGATGCAAGATAGATGAAATTTTCGCTCTTTCATAAAAGACAGTGTACTTGTCTCTTTGAGAGCAACTACACGTGCGAAAACCTAGGAGGACACGCATCAAAGCAGCCAAAGTCATAGGAGGACGTGGCTTGGTCGCAAAAACGGAAAAAACCAGAGAAAACGTGCCGCGGGGGAGGTCAGCGCACTGCGACCGTCCGACCTAACCTAGATTTGACAAACGCAAAGAAGGTTATGTGAAATTGGAATAGCGCGTTATTTCGAGGATCTGAAAGACTTTTGGCGGTGTCAATAAAAATGCTTGCGCGATGCAGAACGGTATCAGGAAGGTCAAATAGTTCTAGACAAAGGTTGGGTTTGGCGTGTTTTCGGGGCCCGGGTTGCGTTTTTCTCTGGTTGCGTCGTTGCCCAACGGGCGAAGTCTCCTAAGAGATGTTTGGACGTACCGTTTTGACTCCCGCACACAAATTCTCGTCTCACACGTAAAAAAACACACGTTTCGCAGCACCGGCAATCGCGATATGCCGAGTCGCGATTATTCACAAGCACAAAAGGGCCCAAACACACAACCGACAATTCCCGCGCGCGATCAACTTCGTTCCTCGTTTCACACACTCGTCGTTTCTCTCCTTCTCTCTCAAGTCTCTGGCGTTTCTGCTTTCGCCGTTTTGCGATCGCCAGCGAAAGGTAGGAATCGTGAACGCGCGATACCCACCGAGGCCGTTGTTCGTCGAGCCCCCGCCGCTCGAGTTGCATGCGAATTTCGTGTTATTTTCTTCGAGAGAAAACGAGGAAACTCGGCACTACGTCGTCGCAAAATCCAACCTAAAGATTTTCGAAAATAATAACAAGATGGCCGAAGAATTTACGCGACCATTGCGGAGAGACGTGACTGACGATTGGCCGTGGCTGTTTAATGTGTCCAATCGTACGTCGGATAAGCGGCTAGATCCTTTGACGTCAGATGTAACGTCACGTGACGTCATGCAAACACGTGTGCTTCATTTTGACTTGAAAATTCATAAAATCCTAGAAAAATGGGGTAAAGCAATAACGAGGATTCACTGCTGCGATTGGTATTAGCGAATATGATGAGGAAAATCGCATTTTGACCTGCTAAATTATGTCAATTTCAGATGTCTGCATTACACTATCATTCTCAAGAACATCCCTTCCCTTAAACTGACAGATGTATTAACTTGCTGATAAACGTTGAGCCGACGTTTGAAAAACCTCCGCAGTATAAGATCATTCTCAAAAACATGTTGCGGTTCGCAACATCCGAATCCAACGTATTACTTTTTCAAAATATCTTAACCAGTTCAGTTGCACTGTAGTCTGCTTTGTCCAACTCGGGCTTTTTGTTGCTACTGTTATGAGACATGTCCTGTCAAATTAAAGGGATCGCTAATTTAATTGATCCGTCTACCGTCAAGGATCGTTTACTTGGCGATGATGTTGTTAAATGTGAGTTATATATTCCAAAGTGCATCACACCATATATTGTTAATGTTTATAACAGGTGTCAATGAGGTTAAAATCATCAAACTAACTTTTCAGTTGATCATGTTCCTGGAAACGAATTACCCCTTCAAGATATCTTGATGTCCTTGTCATCAGCTGGAGATGTATTGGTAATGGCGTGGAATAAAAACATTGTCATTTTATCATGTAAGTATTAAATGTCATATTTTCTACAACATATTGATAATGTACTTGTTAATGAACAGGAAAGATCAGTTCCTTCGTGTTATTTGTCAGCACAGAGTATTTTACCAATGCTTTTGTGAATTTATGTTTATCTGTTTAAAATTTTAACAGTCTTTGTGGTCGGGGAATATAGAATTATTAGTCTTGTTAGTTTATTACAGCACAGCTTTAATGCATTGTATACATCTTAGATGCAGATTATTATTGCTATATCAGTCTCCACTTTGTAAGTTTTATTATGATATTGTTGTTGACTCATCATTGAACAGAATATTGTATGGAATAATAACACATATTTTGCAGAAGTATGCTACAATATCTTTTTATAAATATATTTTGATAGTTACTGTATGCTGCGTGCTGTGGATATATTATATATATCTGATATAATCTTAGGAGCATTTTTTTAATTATAAAATATATCTTTCTAGCAAAATGGGATTCTCAAGAGACAGGAGAAATTAAAAATAAATTTCATGTAACATGGAACGGAGAAATTGCAAAGGAACAAAAGTAAGCATGCCATCTTAATTTGATAAATATATAATTCGACATTTAGATTATTAGCATGGTGAAACTATTACAAACTCTTAATATATACTATGTAGTTATGGGATTACTTTCTAGTGAATGGATAACTTCCGTGGTATGTCTGCCTTTAATATCACTGGGTAAAGCAAGTGTTGGTAGTGGTCCAGATTGGACATGCATTGCTGTAGGGTTTTCAACAGGTTTTATTCGATTTTATGCAGAAGTAAGTATAAGCAAAATTTGTAAATTACAATGGGTCATAAATAGCATAACAGGATTTTTTCCTTTTGTAGACAGGTCCACTACTAGTAGAAGAGCAGCTGCATAATGAAGCTGTATTAGGAATAAAATGCCAGTCATATTCTGCACCAAGACATGCTGGGGACACTAGTTTATCAGAAGAAGTTTACATATCATACAGTAGTGGTGTATGTATATTGCAGGGGTTTCCTTTATTTTCGACTCTCAGAGCTTGTAGGAACCATCTAGCTCGAGGTACTCCAAACATTTTTCCAATGCAATATCTCAAAGCATGCCTTAGTTGCATATGAAAAGAAATCACTGGCTTAGTATAATATACTTTCCAGTACAGGCGAATTGTAACGACAAACCCCCAGCCTCAAATCTGGCATACAAGAAATGGGGCTTCAAAAATCAGGACATTACAAACGATTGCGAAGTTATTGGTACAACATCCGTTAATACTTTCGATCACCTAATGACTGCGTCCATCTGCGGTGGATACAATGCTACGTATCGCTCTAGTGCTCCACAGCACAGTTTGATCATAGCAACAGGCAAAAGACCATTTATTGGGTTTCATTATGCATTGGAGGGAGGTACTGCGCCCGTCTTATCGGATGTTGCCATTGCAATGGCTAGTAAACTGGCCAGTGCTATAGGAACTGCTGTTCCGTAAGTAGTACTAGGATTTTAGCAAATTCTCATGTACAACTTTGATACAGAAGAATGTTTTCTCTGAGCAGATGGTTCCGTGGAAGTTCAAAGGTCCCTAATTCTCCTGAGAAAGTAAAGGGACCGATACAAGAGCCAGCTGAACCTATGATTTGTAGATTCGGTCTGAGCGACATTATGAGAGAGGGTGACTGCATAATTATCAGTCCAAATAAGATGCTCTCTGTTGTCACTGATGCCATGGGTAGAGTCACTTTGGTAGATAATAGACGCGGCATTGCTTTAAGAATGTGGAAAGGCTATAGGGATGCTCAGTGTGGATGGATTGAAGTTAGCGAAGAGAAATATCGCGTATCACACAAAGGTCATGGGAAGAGTCAGTCTAAGACGTCCCATGGTCATCCCTTGCGCACCGCACTATTCTTAGTAATATATGCGCCTAAAAAAGGCATCATAGACATCTGGGGTGCACAGCAGGGTACTAAGATCACAACATTTTCTGCGAGTAAAAATGGACGGTAGGTAATGATACAGCACTTCTTTTAAGAGTTTCAGACTTTGATACTGAATTCAAAAATATCATTACTCTTTAGATTACTTTATACAAATTATGGGCTGTTAGGTTTGAACGATATGATTATTAATCATACTAATCGTGCTCAGTATCCTTGCGTATTCATGGATCCACTTGGGACACTAAAGGAGATCACGGTGCCTTTTCATTTTGCACTTAGTAGTAAAAATGGTAAAAGGGCTCGAGACGTCCATCTATTAAAGAAATTGAAAGCCTTTATGCGCGAGGAAGAGTTTGACGAGGAAAAGTTGATAAACGAGGTGGCCAATATATGCCTCGATTTAAAAACTAATGAAGTCCGACTACAGGTCATTGAAATGTTAATGACTAACAAGCATATCGTGCCAGACGCATTGCTTGCGGCGCTAAACTGCTTTGTTGATAAGCTTATGCAATACGGTACGTCATTATTTAGTATAGTCATTCACGTGTGATTACAGTTTTAGGCATTAGATTTCTAGAACTTTCTCACTATGGTATATGCAATTTCGAATATTTCAGAAGAGGATGAACTAGAACCAGCTGCAAAATCTCTTTATCAAATGTCCACGCAATTACAGAGAGCAATAGAATTTTATAAATTTGTACGTTCACAATTTGATTGCCCCCCGGAATATGATACCATTGCATCGGATAATATTCCTACTGGAAAAGAATTGTCATTAATGCTTTTAACATCAGAAAGGGAGGTGCATAGAGTCCTAAAGCTTTCAAAGACTTTAAGTGATTTTGAAAATGCAAACCCTAGGTCTCAAGGAAGAGTAACTTTTAACGAAGATGGAAGAACTTTTCTGGATTTTCTATCGTGCTTCGAATTTGGTAGTCCGGGTCCTGTCATGTTACAGAAAGATTTGAC
Organism: Syrista parreyssii; assembly: GCA_030142615.1. NCBI lineage: Eukaryota > Metazoa > Arthropoda > Insecta > Hymenoptera > Cephidae > Syrista > Syrista parreyssii. Next base: position 4,162,407 of record JARQTG010000183.1, on the reverse strand, counting down.
TTATGAGAACAAATGTCAAATCTGTAAGTTTATTCATTGAATAAGTTTTATATTATATATCTACGACTGGATGACAATACATACATATATATTTCTTAGCTGAATTAATATTCCAAGGATGGATGTATTCAAATGAGTCAGTTACAACCTGGCTTGAAGCTGCAGTACAAAGTAATATTCACCCATTAACGATGTTGCAACTTGCTCTGATATATTGGTTAAAAAAAAGACCAGGAGCAACCCTACAAATGGAATTGAAACGGTTCACTCAACTTTTACATGCAGTATGTTCCTTAGGTGGTAAGAATATTTTTCTTTATATTCTCTCTGAACATTTTTGTATTTAATAAAAATAGGTATAAATTATTAATTTTTCTTGCTCAAAGATGTAGAAGAAATATGTGCAGAATACAACGAGATTTCTTCATGGTGGAGGGATGCTAGGAATACATTGACAAATTCTACAAAACCTTTTCAAGCATTGACAGCTGCCATAGTGTGTAGAGCTGTTGCTATGACCATTGAAAAGAACCGTGATAAGCTACACAGTAATAAAGTTAATGATGATAATGGTAATAATGGTGAGGATGTAAAGAATGGCAATAAGATACAGAAAATGGAACAGAATGAAAATAAGAAAGCCAATTCAACGCCGGAGGAAGAGACTTATAGCGCAACTAGTGAATGGGAGAATGTTAGTAAAGATACTTGTCAATTTACGTTGCTAATTGGTAATTTGGAAGATATTGCAATACTTAATGCCGTCATAAGGTCAGTTACATAAAAAAACACAATTAAATTTTAAAAGATATCTATTATTAATCTTATATCATGCTTGATTGAAAAAATATGGATATACAAAATTAGACTTTATAATTTTAGCCAACCGCCTCCATCGGACAACACAACCATGTTTTTCACGATACCTTTTGAAAAAATAGACATTTCATTGGGAACTGTACTCTCTAAAGGGAAAGGTACAAAAGTTTCATTTTTTTTACTATTATTTGTGTAGGTTTATTGTTTTTTTAATTATGATTTATAGGATCTGTCTCTGAAATCGTTGCCAAATGGCTAGCATCAGCTGGTCTCGATCCAGCACGTTTAATAGACACTACAGATGTTGAATTTGATCATATGGAATTGTCCATCGATTCTCATAAAATGGCTGGCTCCTTGGACGAGGCTGCAGCGACTGAACTTTCTCAGCAGGATAAAATGAAACTCTTGTCTGTATCTGTAGAAATTGGTAGTGAAGCTAAAGCTGATACCACTGCACAAGCCTTTGTACTAGGTACTTAGCATAAGATTATACAGTACATTATAGGTCACCGATTATTATTCTATGCAACATTTCTTCGGTATTTTCTAGAAAAAATTTCATTGTTGAAACGCCACTTTCCGTATAGTTTAACTAGTAGCGTTTTGCTTGCGAATCTTTGCTGGGAATTTGCAATGGCATGGAACAAAGATGTTACACAATTAGAAGCGTTAGATGCAACGCTAGCAGTGTTACGTCAAATTCCTATGAAGCACATGCGACAGGGTATGTACATTTATTTTAACAGCAAATTAATTATTAAATTGTCCGATGAAATTTTATGTTAGGCGTTTGTTGCCTTCTCTGGACTCTGCATATGAAAAAAAGAATGGAGGCAGCTGCCAAGCTTATGAATAAACTTGGTAAACTACCAAAGGAAAGATTGTGTATGCAGGATATTGGTCTTTCTGATATACAGTTGACAACATTATTACAACACTGTGGTACATTTTTGGACATATTCTTGGATGTAAGACATTTTTTCTTGATATTACAATATCTTGTATCATATGAATTCTGAGGGCTAAGGTTAAAGTGCATTCATGAATAGGCAGAAGTATTAGAGGCTGAAAAAAGTTCCATTGTGAAGACTGAAGAATTGTGGGAAGGGTATCTGGTTGGTCCCCAGCCCTTTGCTGCATTGGCTGTTTCGCAGACACCAGCCTGTTATGAGTTGGTCATGCTGCATCTGCAACTGGCCAATGTGCTGCACATGATAGCACATTTTAATCTTAAAATTAACAGGCCACTAAACAATTTGTTTGAATCAGTGGTAAGTACAATAATATTCCCAGATTGTTCATTGATTTAATAAAAACTTTTCTGCTTAGGCACATCCGTACTTTTTCCAAGATATAACCGATAAAGCAATGCTTACATGGTATCGAGATGATAAGAGGGACAGTTCTAGAACAGAATTTCTATGCCATGTTATCACTGCCTCTATGGATTCAATTCACCAAGAAACGACCGAAGGACATAATTTAAGTTCCACTCAAGCGATTCTATGGATGAGCAAATGTCAGACACTGGCATCCATTTGGAAAATCAATAACGATGAATTACGGATTCATCAAGTTTGCCAATTATATATTAACGGGTTCGACCGATTAGCAGAAGAAGTAAGCGTATTACATTGTTCATGACTTGTTGCTGCTTTTACAATTTCTTTTATATTAATACATTTTCCATGCTTCTGGTTTATGCAGGTTATGACTGCTGTAAATGATACAGAAACGTTGGCCAGTAATTTATTACCTATTGCTGGAAAACGAATGATGGCTTATCTGTCCACAACACCTGGTCTTCTTGAAGAGGTTTCAAGAATAAATCCAGCACTAACTAAATATCTAGAGAGCCTTGTGAGCACAATGATTTAATCTTAATTGTTCTGTGTTCGGTGCTACATATAATCTGACATAATTGTGATTCTTGTTGCAGAATTTACCAGGAGAGGTTTTCACAAATTGTTCAAATGATGATACTGTTGAACTAGTGCGTAGAGTATCGAGACATTTGCCTGAAAATCATTGTGATTATTATCTTGCTCAGCTTATGCTTGATGCTACGTTCATCTACGAAGGATAAACGTGACGGCCCATTATTCAAAGTTCTCAGCTGTGATTAAAAAATGTCACTTTTGGTTTTTAGTATTTAGGCCGGTATTCATAGTCAGTTCGTCTTAAGCACAGTCTTAAGCCGTCCTCTATCATGACTGACATGTCTTAAGACTGCGCTACGTCTCAAGCACTGACTGTGAATAACGCCCTTAGAATACCTTATCACTTTTTTTAGTGCTAGCAATTAGGTAAGATTCTACGATCCATTGTAAATCCTACTGGCATTGCTATATAACAGCTGGAAGTGGTATTTTGTCATTATTATCCAATTGTTCAAAACATTTGTACAATAAACTATTGCTAGATTAAATAAGGTGATCTTATAAAGCAACAAAATCAATGATCCTAATCGAGAAATTACTCAGTCGCATTCGCGTTGATTTTCTTGAGATTAAAAATTCACATTAGATGAAACATCTATTATGTTAAACAGAGAGTCGCATTGTGCTCCTATTTTGGTTTTCTGTAACATTTATAATCATGAAGTATGACGTGTAATGTTTGGAGCGATAGTATAATAGTTTAATATCTAAGTTATTGTTGACTCGTATTACAGTCTAAGGCAGGTTGTGTAGATTAATTATAATACCAATATAGAATTAAAATTCTCTCTTGTACAGATAAATATTTTAATGATAGCTAAGCAAATACACAATTCTTTAACGACCACGTTATTTTCTTTAAACAGAAATTTCGTAATCAATCATACATTATTACATATTTTTTCTCTTATAATGTGCGCAATAACCGATGAAACATTCCATCAAAAATATTAAGATTGCCATGGTATATCCTATAGCTGCTATACACATAATTCCTGAAATATGATGTATTTGCAATACGTTCCGATAAAACTTCATAGGACTCCGTGTCAACATATTCTGTCTTACCCATAATTCAATAAATCCGGTCTCAAGCATACAAGTAATAATATGATTCATTTCCTCGAGATATGGCGCACCAAGCTGTACGTAAAATACTATTGTATACTTCATTACATTCTCCTTCATCACGTGATATTCGTGCTCCCGTAGCAATTTCGAATTTTCCACAAGTCCTAATTTCAATATAAAAGCTGCAGTAACACCTTTCACTCTAATGTCATCATAAACCTCATAAATAGTACGAGGGTCAAATCTCTCACATATAATTTTGCTAATTATATCATTCTCAGAGCAATAATACATTCGCATGTAATTCATTCCATTTATAGGAATATTTGATTTTATCAATTGATCGTATGTATCTATCTCTGGCTCGAATTTAGGTTTCGTTAAAAAACCTTCCATGGAACTGAGATATGCACGTGTGAGAACGTAGCTAAAGATGAGCCAACTAGTAAGAAAGATTCTGGTAGACAAACGTTTTGGTGAATTTGTCATTTCTACTGCTATACCCAAGAAGAAGGACCATAACGTAAGCGTTCTTGTATATTTGCCATCGACAAAAGTTTTGGAAACGACAAACCCTATTATCATAGTAATGATAACTGATATCCAAACAGATTTGTCAAATGGTAAAAATTCATGTTTTAGTATAAGAAGCGGTTGTGACTTTGGTACGATCCAGACCTTCTCGCAATCCCATAGAAAGACGCTAGCTTCAAATTCTAAATTAGCAGTCACTTGTTTTGCGCCAAAGCAAATGTCGGACCAATTCACACGTATAAATTCTTTGGTATCAGGGTTAGTTAAATTCACCTTGATACCAGATTCAATATCAGTTATTTTAATGGTAAAGTTCATTCGCTCAGCTATGGCGGTTATCAAGTTTCCTTCGATGCCACGTACTTTCGTTATGTTATTTTCTGTGTAAATATCCACATACGGTAATCCGTTAGCAATGATTGCTCGTAACTGACAGCCATTCAGATTCTTTACCCGCTGATAAAGTGGTGCATTACGAACGAGGCTTCCGTTTATTAACGTGGCTAGTTTTATCATGTTTATCGGGAAACAAACGTTGGACGGATACAATTCCAAACCGAAGACGTCAACTTCATCTTCAACTATTGCTGTCAGTATTATTTGGGATACTCTATTTACCCAGAGATCCTGTAATTCTTTTAGGAACTTCATCTTCAAATCCGTTGCACTGTTCAAGCGATCCATGACACACAGTACAAATCTTCCACGTCTAGCGAAAGATTCTATGCTTTGTAATATCATATTTGAGATGTTGGAATACAAGTCTACGAAAACTAACACGTTTCTCGTTATACCTTGCTTTTTATAGGGTGTAGCCAAGCCTGAGTCAATTTTTTTCAAAACACTTTTACTTATGGCACTTCCTGCACCTATAGTCGTCACATACCGAGTCTTTAAGGCTTTTACATTCTCGTTCACTATCAGAGCTGTTGTGTCAATCAATTCTTGAAATCGATTTTTCTCGACCTCTGCTTTTTTATACTCTTCCAAAAGGGATGCGCGGAGAAATGGCAAAGCCACTATTGTTGCAATTAAAAATTTCATTGCACAGGAGCGACGACTCTAAAACCAATGTTGTTATGTATTCTGATATTTGAACGAGAGACACTCAGACTTTTGTTATTCCTAGAGCTTTTTCTATTGCGTAAGATGTTTGGCTCTTATCCAGCTTAAATATTGTCTCTTTATACCATACAAATAAGGCGATGGCCGATTACAAAATATTGACCGTATAAAGTGTTCTTCGTCACAATTTTCGATTTAGTGTCAATTTTGCTAGCAATGTCAAAATATCACGCACTATGATTAAGCCTATACGCAAGTTACTTGGCAGTTCGGTTGTTGCGACGTTTCCTCGCCGAAGGGAAAAAAAAACCTAAGAAAATAAAGAATGTAATAATCGAAATGCGTAATACTTTCATTCGCAACATACGCTAATAATTTCGACATTGAAAATTTATACAATTTGTAGAATGACGATTCCTCATTTCCAATAATTGTTTTAATGGTTCGATTGCCCCTGGGGTGTACAGACTACACATATCAGCAAAGATCAAAAGGGGAGATGCCAAGCGATTTGACACTTGTAGTTTGACTAATCAATTAGTATAATCAGATAATCAGAAACAATATAATGAACTAAGTAGTAACGTTAACGAATTGTACTGCTGAATATAAATAAATACAAGTGTTAAAAACTATCGTTGTCGTTCATAAGTAATTGGAAATATATTACAATTGCAAAGCTGATCCCATATCACATGTAGTTACCAGCGCGAATATATTTTTCTTCGTTTTATTTATTTCGTAGAAATATTCTGTGTCGTTCGTTACATATAAATTATTCTCCTTTCCACACAAGACTATACATACACACAATATAGTAATAAGCTATTTAAAAACATTGCTCCATTGTTGTTTAATTACTCTTAGTAATCCTTTCCTCTTGTACATTTCTTGGCACCTATGATTTGCGAATGCTCACTTGATAATTAATTCATTAACGTCCCAGTCATCTAACAGAGTCCCACAAACTGTCAGGTGACAGTCCAATAGACATATTCTTGGTAAACCATTTATTAGAAGCGAATCGTGTATCCTTGGTATTGTGGCCTCTGTACATTTTCCCAATTCGTGAATTCGCAATGGTCGATCACACTTCCGGGACTTCCTACAGTGGACAACCATTGTGCCCTGTAATAATATGACATAATAAATTTCAATCAACATTTCACGTCATTCTACGCCATTGAGATGTTTGCCTGGTCGCCAAATTGGCTATAGAAGTTTTCATTTGCTCACTAATACCAGTCAACTATCTTCACCCTCAGCTTATATGTCTAGGATAGGTACGTACCTTACATACCACTTCACATACTCCTTAATTATTATTAGCATCTAATCAGACCGCGTTCAAGTATTTTTATACAGGTTCAACGAAGTGGGATATTCGAATAAGGAGGAGCCGAGCTGAGAGACATATTTGTCAACGCAACAGGAAGGAATGCAGTAATAAAATCAAAGTCTCCAAGATCTTCGGCATCTATATGCAATCCAGTGAAAATATTTGAAGAACGCCAGGGTTTAATTCGAGTCGACTTCCTTCTGGGGTTAAGCCAGGAAATGTTACTTTCGGCCTAGACCGAGAAGCTATACGTCTAACAGGTTCACGAACATCAACTGGCTAATTTGATTACATTCAAGGTAAATTCATGAATTTCATTTTCTATTATATTTTACCCATTTCTAACGACCTATCTATATTGTACGATCAATATTAATCCAACAAAATTACACCTTACGACACGTTCGAAACTCTTTTGAACGTTGTCATGTGTCAATCCTCTAAGGTACATACTGAGCACTTGATCTCACCTATCGTAACTAGGTACTATGTACAAACACGGAAAATGGATCAGTAGGTCTGGCTCACTTCTCGAAATAACAACAGCGATTCGATTCTCTTCACATCCATCGGCCTTCGATCTTTTCCTGCACGCTTTTGAAAGACGGTATCAAACGAGGACAGCGTCTCTTGGATTGTATGATATGAATCCTATCTATATGAATATGCCTGTAGTATCAGTGGTCGTACAAAGGAGGCAAGACTCTTTCAAGTAATTCGGCGATGACTTGCGGACGAAGGAGGTGGTGATGCATCGGAGGCCCCATTACTCCATTAAATCGTTATTAATGCCAGTCTTCGACCTAATGGTACTCCTCAATTTACCACTGAGGTCACGCGCGTAATGGTCAACGAGTACAAACGATCCGAGAAAAGAGGGAATAACGAGAGAGAGATAGATAGAGAGAGATACTTGGAAAGACTGCATACGTGATGCCCTTTTCCAAAAAAGGCATTATACGTGCCTGTCGACTACGTCACTCGCCAATTTTCAAATCATCGCAAGATCCTGCGGTTAATCGCAAGTGTAGTTACATACCAGGAATACGAATTACGCGCCAGCGATCATCACGATTTGTCTCTTCCTTTTAAGCAGAATAGGTAATCAAGTTTCTTCTCATTAATTTTCATTTTTATTATTCTTTCACTCGTTAACCATTCGTACGTAAGACTCACTTACATCTGATCAACCAGGGCCCGTGGTCCTTGCATCTTCCCAAGGATTGTTCCTTTTTTACTATTCTTCACCCAGCCGCTTATTCCCAATTGCAGGCAGATATCTCTCACATATTTTGTGAAATAAACCCCTAAAAACCCGATTATACTGTCTCTGAGTATTTAGATTATTTAATTCAAGGCTCGATACACGCCTCGGATGTACTCGAGACACGTAACCTTACAGAACTCACCCTGCACCTTTCCGAACACCTCAAACTCGACGGATACCAATGGTTCGTCAGCAAGAGGGTCATTGGCTCCCATTCTTTTGACGATTGTCAAGGTTTCCTCTTGTTACTTTTCTTATTTAACAAGCCCTTCACCTCCGAGTGGGCGAAACTCTCGATAAACTAACGAAACTCTAGCACTTGACCGACTGGCTTATATTATTATAGTCTTTGCCAATCTACGTCCTTAGTTGTTTTTCTTTTTACTACGATCAGTCGCACTTCCTCACCTCTTGTTCATACGACTTACGAACTGACTCTTATTGCACTCGTGGCGTCGCGACGCCTCAAATAGACTCCCCACTCTTTCCTCATTAGACAAACCGACCATTGGCGATTGATTGGCAATCGATCGACGTTGTTCAAATATTTCGTCCCACAGACTCTTTAAACATGAAATATAGCATTTAACAAGCACTTTAGTTCAGACATAAATTATCTGTCGTAAAGAGATTAATTGCTCGATTAAATTTATTACTTTCTCCCTTAAAAAATCATTAATAATTTCTTTGCCTCCGCAATAAAGTGATTCACGTGTATCACGATATATTATAGTATTCAATGACAATTTCCTCATTTGCTATTAGAGATAATTAAAATTATTCGATGATTCATAGAAAAAAGTATGATGTGCTCTGATTTTTTTTTAAAAAGAATAAATCAAATCGTCCCTAAAGTATTAAATGTTATCACGACCCCCTTATTTCTCTAAGTTCCATTATAATTCCGTCGAGTATCTTGACCCGTCACTGATTCGTAAGTCGTAACAGTCTTTTGGCATAAAAAATCTAAATTCATCATCGTACAACAAACTTGCCACTGCGCAACGAAGAACGCTTTATTTTTGCGCCAATAAATAAACAGGCTCGTTAACGTTTCTCCTGGGTGCTACGTCGCATGAGCGGCCGTCGCGATGTTGACAGTTTATTACGCAACATGCCGAGTGCTCGTTAGCCGCCAAAGTATTTTGCGTTAAACAAGAAAAAAAGGGGATACAAGCTTTAAATTGCCAAGTACCGTTACGTAAAGCGTCTAGCTGTTCGCGTAAAAGCGCCGCGACACGTGTACCGTCGCGACGTGTTTGCATTAAAGATCTAAATAAAACGTTAAGATGATACAATTTTGTAATTCCCTTTACAAAGCGACAACGACTTCCGCGGCTCTTTCTTTTTCTATACTATTCCTTACTCTATCTATTGAATTCTCTGTCTACCTTTGCGACGTATCCGATTAATGTAATCGACGAGGCTCCTACCTCCTACACCTGCCTAAACGCCGCTACAACCCGACACTGCAATTATCCATCGGGGTACGCGCGTAATTAATTAACCATATAAGGAATGTGAAAACCCTCGACCTGCACCAGCCTTCCCTCTCAATTGTACCGGCGTTGGCCATTGTATAAATATTAAATATAGGCCAGGAGGGCAGTCGATGATCACAGAACTAAGCACTTCCCATCGTGCGTACCGCCATTGTCCCGTCATTATTCTAGTTAATTAATTATTAGTACGCCGTGACGTCGTAATTGCTGTATAAGAGCAGAGACTGCAGGGTGTACAGGATGCCGGAGAGAAGGTTAGGCTAATTCATAATGATCCGTTTATCGTGTATAACCTATTGCCATTGTTGTCCAAGGTCCTTTTGTTTGTCATACAAGTCCCTATACACTTTCCATTGTAACAGATTAATGGAGACTTTGAACTTGTACGCATCAATTCGATATTAGATTCATCGCTGATTCTCGTCATGGTTACCTTCAGATAAATTTTCAGCGAACACGTTTGCTACGCTTATGTAACATTTACATAGTTGCTATACGACAACATAAAATATGTATACCTTAGTAACTTCTTATACGTTTGTCGTTCTATGTTACTTGGATTTATATTACATTTTTCTTGTTTTACAATCTATTATGCTCCTGCTGGTGACGTGTCGGTACATACGGGACGATTAGTATGGAATTAAATTAATAATTTATCACTTATTTAGGAATGACCGGAAAGCTCTGATTGACAGTGAAGACATTAAAGTGCGATTTATTTACATGAGTGTAATTAGACAAGCCGATGTAACGTATGGTGTGTGTATGCGTGTATATGTGTGAATGTATCTGTACGCATGTGTACACATGCAGTGGCTCCGAAATTCATTACAATAAATATATATAAATAGCATTTGATCGTACTCTACTTCTAATATCTCCTTCGTATGTAGGTATGTACGTATTTGCCAAGGGTATGCACGCTCTTCCAACAGTCCGTCATTCCCTCTCGTTTATCACTTATAATTTATTAATACTTATCTACGTTGTTTTATAGTTCAAACAGAAGATGCACTAGCTGTACGATTTTGCGTGGTTCGTTATTTACAAACTGTGCCTTTTTCCTTTCTCTTACTTCCTTCTTTAATAACAATTATTTTCAACGGATATTTGTACGCACTTTTTATACTCGTTCACAGCCATTCGCAACGTTACTGTATCTTTTTAATAATGACGTACCGATACTTTAATATCTAGACATCCAGGTAGAGTATTGGACTCGCGACTGATACAGCACATGTCACTTATACTTTTGTTACTTTTTTATATTGTTTATCCATCGTGTCTTTAATGTCGCGCACATTAGACGTCGATTCGCTTGTTACACGCATTGTTCAGAATCACCTCTTCGAGCTATGAGCATATTGTTTATGTACAGGATTTACACGGTCGCCGTAATCGCGAGAACCAAATGTTTCGTATTAATAGTTTTGAGCGATTTACATCTGATCGGCTTGACTTTTCCACGACTTCGATGCTTTTGTTTTTGAACATTCGTCAATGTATTACGTGAAGTGATCGTTCGGTGGATTTTGACTTATAGACTGACGGTTTATAAAATGCAATTAAATATTCACTGTTCCAAGGAATTAATACCGCACAGTATTTGTAATATATTATTTCTCCCATTTTGAATATTTCAGTGACTCCTTTCCTCTTACACGAGAGATTCTGGATTTCCGGGGATAATGGTGGATACTGCACTGTTCAAAAGTGCTCCATTTTCAACTTCCTTTCCTCTCGCTTCGTTATGCGACGAAAAGTCTCTCGAGGCTACTATAAGATTTCGTCGTCTCGCCTCTTTCTTCTCGCGCTCGATCTGTAACGTGTAATAGAAAACAGTTAAGTTTTGAATTTTCAATCTATCTCGAACAAATGCCATCCATCCGATAGACATTTTAGAATATTACCTTGAAAAAAAGTCGTAAGTAGTGACATGGAAAAACTACACATTTTCCTTCTTCTTCCTCAGCGTCGATGTAGACTCCACGAACAAGGACCGAATTGCTGCAGTTCAACAGGACCAGGAAGACGAAACAGCCGACATGGGTAATCCAACAGGATAATTCAGGCTGTTGGGGAAGTAACCAGAGATCAAGAACGTTCCAGATACCTCGCCAGACATTCACGGTTCCCAGGAAGCTGAGGAGAAGGAAGACATCCGTTGCTGCGAGACGTGCGAGACCTTCCAGACGAGCGCAGACATAACGCATCAGTGGTTGCAATAAAAATGTTATTGTAACTATGGCGTAACCTATTACCTAAAATATCAATAAGTTTATTAGCATCGATCTTGATTGTCAGACACGTCGAATGTTATTAGAACTACGATTCAAAATTTATTTATAATACATTGTAAATAGGACGAATACACTGGACTGCTTAAGCAGTCTGTACGATCTGGTCAAGTACATGGGATCAAGTTCAATCCTTTCGTGCAGTCGTTAACGTTCTACTTAGATAAGAGGAATGCAAAAGGTACGAGAATCCCGGGGAATTAACCTACTTAACGCGAGGCTCTATTATTTAATCGCTTCTTGCTAAACTCTCCGTTCTGCTGTGGCTCCCGGTAAGCTAAGTCACTGTAGAAATTTGCTGATTCTTCCCCATCAGCCATAACGATAATTTCAGTTTTGCTCTTACGGCCATTATTAATGTCAATAGAGGACAATGCATGTAAATTTGCAATATATATATAGTTTTTCATCCCTCAAAGTAACTCGACTTTCATAATGTTTTGTCACTTCTATGATCAAAGTTCTCGAATTTGACTTTAGTAGTTACACAGAAATTAAAGCTAGGAATATTTCCTTCCTGTCTTTCGGTATTATGAATATAAAGTCAATTCACAAAAGAACTACTGACACGTGGGTTGGTTTAGTTCTGTGTACAGTGACGTCCAGTACTGTCACGTGTAGTATCTGGAATAGTAGGAGTTACTTAAGGTTACTTAAGTTTCTTTAGAGCGTGTATATTGGTTCAATGTCAAGTACAGGAAGTACGGGTCCACATGGTCTTCCTTTTTCTAGTTGGCTATTCATCACATTTGCTTAGCAGTAATGTCATCATACGAATGAACAGTTTGCGAGTCATTAATTATATCAGTGATTGACATCAATCAATGGTTACTACCTAAGACAAGTTCAGACAAAGATTTATCGATTGACCTTTAAACAAATGAGTATCTTAGCAGGTCGAAGGTTCAGGACTCATATGTAGGTGATATACATATACAGACACTTAAGTATCATCTATTTACGAATTGAGCGAATGATTTTATTGGTATCATTGTCCGTGGTGTGATAAACAAGCGGTATTAAAGTGACATACACACAGACCAGTCAGCCATGCGCCTCGACAATCATGCAATTGGCGAATATTCAATTATATAATCGAACCAGTGGCGTAGTACTAACATGCGAAATCTTCTGTGACATTATATTTTAGGTTAAACCTATTTTATGATTTAGTCAATCTAATCGCGTTCATTTGATTTATTGTACGTGTACATTGCGCGCGCAGAAAATAATGTCACAGACAAATGCATCGATTGAAAAAATTCCACCGGTGAGTCATTGATAATCAAACAGTGACAGAAGTTGGAAGTAGCATAAGTAGAGTCAGTCTGTATCGAGTCAGACGGCAAAGCAGTGGTACAACAGAATCTATTATGGCAGAAGAGTGTAGTCAATTAATCTATAATTATTATTAATTCTGTGAATATTTCAGTACTTACTAGAGAGCCTAGAGCGGAATATTCACGATTTTGCGGAAACAGGTAAATATCGAAAAGGACCCAGACTCCTCTCCAGACAAATACTACAAGGGTGCCAACAACACCGACGCTAAAGGCGCAATCCAATATGTACAGCGACCAGTCTCTTGTATTCTGTAACACCAAAAATATTATTATAGTAATAATCCGTTAATATTGATTAGATCAAGGAATTATGGTTCATTGAGAATCTATTATCAATAATTTTATCTGATATATCTCGTGATGAACGTCAGTTGGTAATAAATATATTAAAATTTATAACATTCTCGATTATATAACGTATGGGCTGATGATACAAAACGTCGCAGTAGGTTTATAAATATTTTCAATGAAAATTTCTACTCCTGGCGTTTGTTAGGATTTCGTGAATATTTTTCTCTTTTTTTTTTACGATACAACAGTGGCTGTCGATGGTTCATTATGAAGAGAGGCTTTGAAGTCAACTAATTATCTAGACTTTTACTTTCTCAAAACTTCTAACACCTTGGTTACACGTTTTAATGAGATTAGAGTGATGTTCGTGTATGTATAAATAATATAGTAAGTCCGTAAATAAGGGTGTATCATGAAAAAGTACAAATTCATTTACCATCACATTATCTACGACTTACGTGCAACTGAGTTATATCTGTAGACAGTCGTGTATATACATATATGCTTAACGTTTTATTATCGATTGGCTTCTTGGTCGTAAAGTTTTGTTGCTAATCTTAGTGCGACTCTGTTGCGACAGTGAAAAGATGAAATTTACAAATGTGAGAAAGATACGGCAAATTAAACATGGAATTTCTTATGTTTGTGAATTATTATTTTTTTCAAACTTTGCCAAGTATTACAAATGTACTGACAAGTAAAGGCGAAAGACAACACTGAGAACATTAGGTACTGTTGGACGAAGCTTTTCTACGTTTATCACGCAAGTTATCTTTTTCGGCTTGATGTGTTAATAAAAGTATATATGTATACATATATACTAAATAGACAGACAGAATTACACATAAAGTTTACTCGGTACTTAATCCAAAGAGAAAAGCTATACGGCGTCTGGCGCCTTTACAAATGTCTCCTTGCGTAAAAGAGAAAGGTGCCTTCACAACGAAAGATTCTTTTTTTTTCAGTACTTCAAAAATATATCCCGCCATTTTTTTAGTAGATTAAAGAGCGTCTCGATTTAAAATTTACAGATTTGAATAATGCCGCTGGCATCGTTAGAGGAGCTAAAGGAAATTTTGGCGCTCATTTCGAAAGATTCATCCTGTCATTGGGAAGAATTTGCGACAGCACGTGTTTACACGCATGGCGTCGTCCAGACGTTGGAGAAACGTAGACGCACGTAAACGTTCGTCCTCGCGGAATCAAGCTGGCTTAACTCAGCTTGATTGTATGATAGAAAGAAGGTCACTATCTACTATTACTTTTTAATCCAGTATCGCTTTATCGGTCGTGAACTTTTCGAACGACTGATTGTTAATTGATAAGTGGTGAAGAAAATTTTGTGGTTTCCTCTTGTTCGCTATGATTCAGTAATACGTAAAAAAAATAAATTTAGCATGGTAATCATTTTTTTGGTAATACCTTTCAAAAATAAAATTACATTCATCGATAAGAATGTACATAAAGAATGAATGATACTCGGATGCATTTTTTTATGATGTTGAAAATGTCAATCGATTTGATAAAGTAAAACGAAAGAAAGCTTCGGTCTAATGTTTAGTTCGCATAAACCTGATCGCGTGTCAGTATAGATACGATCCTATAGATGCTATAGTGGTCGACGATCGGGGGAGATAGCCGGAAACTGCGCGTATATATAGATGATATGCAATACCGAGAGCTGAACGTTGTGCGAAAACAGTTTTTATCGATATATCTTTTTATCTAGGATCTTTGGGATTTCAAAGATTTTCCTCGAGAGGGAAACTCGTCAGGCACCCTTAATATGCAGGATAATTTATAGATTTAATTGGACGCCGTAATCTTCTTAAATGTTTACAAGAAACTTATACCGTTCGATTATGAAAATATTAAAAAAGCATAAAAATATAAAGCAGCAATCAAGAATGTATTTTAAGAGGGAAAAACAAAATTTTTTACGTTCCCGTATAAATGTAATATAAGGAACGTGCCAAAAAGTAGAAATTTCAAGGCTTCATGCGTTCAGAGAATAATATTCGATAGTCTATGATAAATTGATTGTACAGAGTTATCCAGTCATCTGTACACCAGTAAAGGAAGTTTACTTACGTTTACTCGAAACATGGTGGGCACTTCGAAATAGCCAGGACACGAGTCGAGACTAAGGGAAAACGGGGGTGCCGAAATATTTCTAATGGCTCGCATAATGGCAAGTGCTAGAAGACTAACGGTCGTAGTGGCAAAGACAGTAGTTGGCGTTAATTCCGTATAAAGATCAAGAGCCTGCCAAGGTCCTCTCCATGCGTTAACGCAACAGAATCCAAAAACAGCGGTATAAATCCTGGATCCAAGATAATACGATAATCTGTGTTTGTCTGGATGAAGTAATTCATTGAGATGATGCTGAATAACGTTGAACACGAAGAGTCCTGAGAATCCAATAACAATGGAGGCCGTGCTGCTGAAGACAGGATCATCCGGATAGATATAGACATCGCTAAGTCCCCAGGTACCACGCCAATACCCAACGACGGCGGGCGCCGCGACGCTTGCCGAAAATACGGTATCAAGAATTGTCAAAATTGTATAGTGAAAACGACTTGAAGATGGCCTGTCCAGAGCTCCAGCCATTCCGGCACCTGCGCAAAGTTCGACCATTCTCCTGTCTTCGGTTGTACTAGTTGCACTGCTCATTATGCATTGTTCACGAGTGATATAATACCGATGCTTCTTTATTCCGATCGAGATGAATTTCCGTTTTCTTTCTCTTGTTTAAGTAAACATACATTGACTAGATCCAGAAGCTTTTCTTAAGACGTCGTCAATGGTCATCCTCCATTTTTTCTTTTTGAATCTTGCCGCTCGGAGTCTTCTCAGTTTAATATCACAAAAGCATCTTTGTAATGTAAAGATATAACGATTGGATGCAGATTATAATGTTTTCGTAATAAAAAACAAAGCAAAAGAATTTTCGAGGTTTTCTCTCAAAATTCAAGGCAAGACCTTTATCTTCTCGGTAAAGGGTACAAAAGTTTGCTCTTACTACGTGGATGAGTTTCGGACGACATTTAGATTTTTTATTGGATAAAAACCTTCTTCAAATATTTTATTCAAATTGTATGCGTGACGGGTCCAATATTCACGCTTCTCATAAATCTTTGATCGTATGCCAGTTTTTCACCTTTCTTCGTTCCTTTCCTTATGACAAAATACTATTTCGGTGACGTTTCTAGAAGAATGATGTCTTTTCTTTGCTTGATGACGAACTTAAAGTAACACTAGATCAACAGACCTCCCGATTTACGATCAACGCGATTTGCTTCTGTTGACGTGAGATTCAAATCAGATATTGCACGAATGACATTTTTTTGTTCCTCCGTGTCACCAGACCTATGTATTTTGGATTGGACCAACAGGTCGGGCAACGGGTGAATACTGACTCTCTTCTGTCACTGCTATCTTTTATCAAGTGTTGAGCACAGACTAACACCATCATAATATCGTGTCATACGGAATGGCACAGGACAGAGCCCTACTCTCCTGTCCGCTGGTCCCCTAGCCCCCTGTCTTCGTTACTCTACTCCTCTTCAGTCTCTGACAACCCCCTCCCACGTGTAATAATCAGCCCAACTATACTGCACACTCACGGATCAGATTGTTAGGTAGAGTCAGTTCCTAGGGCAATGCTGGCTGCCTGACTCCAGCAATTCCGAGGAGCTTTAAGGATCGCACATTTATAAAAAAAATCAGTGAGATCAATTTTGTGAATTTCATAAATTTCAGTGAAATTCAAAATCACTATACAATAACGAAATTACCTTGAAGTTTCATTCATGCTCAAACCTATTATCAGGTATATTTGAATAAGAATTGATAATTGCAATTATTCTTATCACACGACGAATACTACCTAATTATTGAGTATTAGGTAAATAAAAAATTACCGTGGGAATGTCAAAACTTGATTGTATCAATTCTATAGATTTTTTGAGATTGTCAATTGGGATGTTTGAAACTGTATAAACGGTAATAATGATTGCTCTATTTGGATGAAGTCTCCTTGACACTAGGCTATCCTTTCGAAGTTACTAATGACTAGAACGAACCACCCTAAAGTAGCTGAACTGAAGATTCGCCACCTTGAGATCTGATTTTTTTGAGTGGCATTTCCTGCCAGTAAATTCCATGCCTTTGTTACGGTAAAGCCGACGCTAATCATCACCTTTTTGTATCCCAATCAAGCTTCGGTTTCAACAATCTTCTCACCTTGGCTCGTCACTATTATCCCTACGTATCCCATTATTACGTACAAAAAGACCTCGTGTTATCAAGTAATTATTGCTCAACCAAATATCAGCTGATTAACTTGTCAAGGTGTTCTACAAAAATTGTTTTACGTAATCATAAATTTCCATTACTTTTCCTTCTTCTCATAGATCTAATTTACCACTGTCTGCTATGGTAATAGATAATCAATATTTTTTTTATTTCATTCAACATGCATTTCTTTGTCATTTCATTCGAGAACACTTTGCTCTTCAGCCCAATGAAAATAATTTTAATCAATTGAATACTCACTCTGTTATATCTGGTTGGAAATCGAAATACATAGTTCGACTTATCAATCACAATTATGAATGGTGGTGCAAGAAGATTCCTAACGCATCGAAGAACAATCAGGGCAATTAAAAGAGTAGAGGTGAAGCAGACGACAATCCTGCATTAAAAAATAAAAATACAAGCTTGAATAAATATAAAACCAAAAATCCAAAATACTCGATAAAAAAATCTATAATTATTTTTACCAAACATGAGAACCGAGATAGTCATTAAAGACTATCCAACCTCCTCGCCACTGTGTATTGCAAGTAACACTAAAGACGTATATATAGAACATCCTGATGATTCTAGCTCCAAGTCGAGCAGTTATATCACGCTTTTTAATCTCCTTAGCGAAGACACCATGAAGATGAAACTTTAACACGGCGTAAAGCATATGAAGAGCAGTACCAAGGGCGAAGCAAAGTACACCCGGGAACCTGTAATGAAAAAACAGAGTCGTGAGTTTCCGTATAATATATTTAGCATACGATACAGAGGGTGGCTCTCGTAATTCATGTGTATTTACAGGGAGCACAAGAGTGTCGAATTAAGGACGACACAAGGGAATTCTAATTTCGAATCCGCTCCAATTAACTAATTGATTGCTAGATAATTGATCGCTGCACGATGGAAATTATTCGCAATCGAGCAAACGACTGCGTGGAAAGTTCCCTCCTGTACGTAGCTAATCGTTCGAATAGAATCTTGAAGAATAATTAATAATAATTTATTCATTGTAAGGAGAGAATATACGACATTTTATTTATATACGTCATAAGTACATCTATACTTCATTCGTTAGGTTAATCCACGTATGGGTAGAGTATTCAGTACTCTTGTTAAAATATCACGGAAAAATCATTGTTCGATCTAAATTGATGATATCTCGAATGGTGTAATTATTCGAAGAGCTCATAAGTCCTTGTTTGATTATTTAACGTGCGAAAGGAACGAGACAAATCATTGTCAGCCAACCATTCGTTTATTCATTGCCATGAAAATATCGACTGAGTAAGGAGAGTGGAATAAATAGAAGTTTGTGGAAGCACGTTTGATTACTTACTAGGGAATATAATCTCACGTTCAAGGTCACATGTTAGTCATAGACTTTGAAGGGGATAGATGGTAAGCTTTAGGAAATTTTAATGACTCACATTTCACTGTAACAATCCATAAGAGTCCAGATTCCTCTCCAATGGCCGATAACGAAGGGCCCTACTATCATAACGGATATCAAAGTATCTATGAGCGATAGGGCATGCTTTTTTTTCAATTTCCTTCTCGATGTTACTTTGCGACCATCATTCTTTTTGGATATTAATAACGTGTCGCGTTCTAGTATAGAGCGAATTTCTTTCTTCTAAACGTTAAGAAATTTAGTTAGATTTTTATTGGTTCTTTAGAGATATTATTTTTTCTTACCTGGGTATTTTCACCGTTCGCCACGATAGCCTTTACTATTCCGTTTAAATCCTTTATTTTGTTCTCTGATTCGTTATTATTGTTCTTCACTCTGTTTCCCAAAATACGTACAAAATTCTTAGCTGTTTCTTCATCGAGAAAACATTCGTCCGAGGATCTTTCGTTGGGGATTTCCGTGCTTTCCAAATTTATCACAGACACTGTAGTGATTCCAATTTGAATTTTGTTCCTGCTTCCGTTTCTGGGAATCTCCAATGACTTCGATAACTCCATATATGATCGACAGCGAGTGATTTTTCTTGATAAAATTATTTCATGACCAAAGCCATGATTTTTAGTATTATCTGCAGAATCCTGGTTTATCGTTAAGTCAAGACTTTCATCGTTGAAATTTTCTAATTCGATATCCTCTTTTTCAGAGTGCATGTTAATTTCTATAAAGTTTTAATCCATCGAAGATCCACCAAGACACTTGTACATTTTCGGTGTACAATTATTCACTAAGTTAGATTTAACACTACACAGCGTCATAATAAGTAAGAAAAATTTTATTATTTACTAATAATGTATTTCGTATGTCTCATTGATGATGTCTGCACAAGAATTTTCTCCAGTTTTACTTCCCTAAGCTGATTCGCATTTCGCACTGAATCATACAGGTGGTGAACAGACTCGGAGTAAACGCTTGCGCAAAGCTCTACGTCCAAATCCAAGTATCGAATGCAACTTCCTAGTCTTTCACATAAATATCTGCATGAACATACAGTGACGTAGAATTACGAGTGTGCACACTGGCACGCCTATGCGACTAACTCCCTCGTTTTTTCGGTAATTGAGATTTATAGTGCGCTAATAAAAAGTTGCTTCTATTACGATTCCTCAATTCGAAAGTTGCCTTGTAGACGTAACGAGATTCCTTAATCGATATTCCTCATCACCCTTATAATATAATATTTCTATTCCTTGAGGGATTCCAACAAGTATTGATACACGATAACGCTGAAGTTAAGAATATAAAAATTTAATTTTTTCAAAATATTTTTTATTAACACTCATTTAATATTTTTATTAAACAATTTTCAAATTATTACGTACTAAACTACTAGGATTAGAACACTGATGCTCGTATGTTAATATTTTCTAACTTAAGCAGAAAAGCAACCCTCGTACCTTCTAATACTTAGGTTATACACGTCTCGTGTTAAGGCACGACTCGTTCTAGACTATAGTCAACGACACATGAGATTTCAATGAGACATGGAAATATTCGAACAAAGCTAGAAACTTTTGAACTCACTTTTCTCAGGATACTATGTAACAATGATTTAGCTTTGTGTATAAAAATTAGTCTTAGAATCGTATAATATTATTAATATTTGCTTTTCTATGCATGCTTCTATATTTTAATGCAAATTATGATACTCATCAAATTTATTTACATATATGACATGAGAAGGCATCAGTATATGATACACTTAATGATTCTTAACTGTTGACAATAATTATGGTTGTCACTGAGATAAAGATAGGTTCTTTTAATAGAAACTAGAGGCGCCAAGAATTATCCTTCTGTAATTGTCATTCCAGTGGCATGTATATAAGCACACATCAATTGCAGAAGTTCAGCAAAACGTCAAGAAAAACAAAATAGTAATTATTTAGCCGGAACATGTCATAGAACAACAAATAAATAAACATGTAAACTCATCACGTAAAACTGCATGGAATCCAGTATGTTTCAAAGGATAGACTAGACGCAGTACTCAGCAACGTAATTTCGTAATGCAGTCATAAGGTGTTTACCCTTTACATTAACATCCTCTTGTAATACGTAAAACAAATTCACGCTTTCAAATTAGCTTGTCTTATAATCACTATAATATTACAGATAAGAATTAGTATTTAAAAATTTTATCGCATATCTCAACAACTTGAAAGCCATACCATTAAATAATAAAATGTATATGATTCATATCTGGTGATAATGCCTACATAACAGGAAGAAAGACGTCAAAAGTAAATAGCGTGAGTGAATTTTATTCTAACTTGTTTTCTTAAAGAATATATTTTCTATCTAGGTCTATCTGTTCGACTATTTGATATTTTGTTGATGAGTTGCTTCAAAACCGTTACGATGTCTACTAGCGCCGCATCCAACGGCGGTCCCAGGAAGTAATAAAAGTAATAGCATCTGCGTCAAACGAGAATATATTTATGAATAAATGAGTCAGTAAGTGTTACTGTAAATTTTTAATCACTGTAAATACAGTTTGCAATTTAGCATTGTGTCATGATAATTCTATATATAATTACAGTCATATAATGATTTGCACTTACTGCTCGTTATTATCTGCTGCTACTGGGCTGGTAGTGTTTCCGTTGAATATTGGTATTACTGTCATAATTAATGAAGAACGTTTTTTGAATATTGATGCTGTAGATCTCTCCTCATATTTATCCTATTGGAATCACTTATAATTATGCATAATATAATCGAGGTCAATCTTTTGTTTAATTGATTTACCTGATTCACATTTATTAATTCTGCTGCCTTTGAATGTCTTCCTAGTTGTTGCGTCACTGAATTCTTGTTGAAGAAAACTTTTGACGTACTTGTTGCATCATTGACAGTTAAGTGACTAACGTTGCAGCTCTTACGAGTTATATCCTCTCCAAGAGTGAGAATATTAGATGCCATAATGGTGTCTGCTGTGTTTGATGTAGGATAATCAGAATTAGAGCAATTAACATGTATTTTTTTGTCAATGCTACGATTTGAGTGAAATATTCGCGAAAGTAGAGATAAGGTTCTCTTGAATGTCTGTTCTGAGTCTTTTGTTGATATTAAAGGTTTGTTATTCTCTTTTGAATTTTTAATCCATTCTCTTTTTCTTCGCGTTATAATTTCTGGCAATTCTGTTATGTCCCTAAGTCCCATATGGGAAACCTGCTCAGGAGAAATTTGAAATTTTTTTTCATTTTTACTTTTATCGTGCAGATTATTGTCTGCAGAATTCTTAGAGGATTTTGAATGTCGTGATATCAGTGCCATCAGAGAATTTTTAGATCTATTGGTACTAGTATTTTTTAATCTCTTAGTCCCACTTAAACTACTTAAATCATTTGATCCAAGATTTTCTTGGGTCTCTACATTTTTTGACACTGGATTTTCTATTGGCAGCGTATACGTAGATAAATTTTCGGAATCGAGCGTCTGCAAAAACGTTTTACTCGAATCAAACTTTCTCACCGGTGTCGCCTCTGGCGATGCGGAAACGAAGCTTTCAATTTTACATATTTCTTCGTTTTGATATTTTCTCAAACGCTCCTTAGAATTATCGGAAATCGTAGATTTTGTTTCATGAAGAAATTTTTCATTTTGATTGCTGCTTTCTTTTTCGGACGATGGTTTAATCATTATTTTTTCGGTGTATTGCTGCTGACACCTTATTGCATTGTTTTCTTTTACGTTTGAAATATCATCTGATACTGGTGACCAAGGATATAATCCGGAGATAAATTTATTTTTAGATTTTTCGCCTGATCTTGAATCAGGCGTTGCAAATAATTTTCCTAGAATTGTTGTTTCAGACATTTTGTCAGATTCGTGATATTTCAAATTGTTTGCAACCCCTTCGTCAATTACTGAAGTTTTATTTTGACTCATGTTACTTTGAAGGTTAGGTTGGACTTTTATATCCTTTGAATCTAAAGTTGTGTTTAAACAGATATTAGACAAAGACTTAGTTCGCCTCATATCAATCATTATTGGATCAGATGTAATTGAATTGAATTTTATAGCATTATTTAAAATATCCAATGTCGAATGTTTCATTAACGATTTTATACTTTTTTGAGAAGTCGACGAGTTCACTTCTCGAATCTCTGTTCCCACATTTTTCGTGATACTTTGATGTTTATTTAATGATCTCTTATCACTATTAATTTCTTGTGCCGGAAAAGATGATGCTAATACGTCATGATTCTTTGAATAATCATTTTTCCTAAATATTTTAGCATTAGCAGTTATTTGTGAATCTTTCTTCGATGAAATACTAACTTTTTTGAAAATAGATCCTAAACTACTCTTTCGTGAGGCAATTCGATTATTATGAACTGACTGTGATTTGATACCAGCTATTTCTCCGTTACTGGAAGGTATTCCAATAGATATGTTCTTATAGCCTTTATCACGATTTTCAAAAAAATTCAACGAAACTTTAAGCAAAGGTATACGAGAATTCGTTTTATGCTTCTCATTGGATTGATCTTCAACAGTAGCTGATTTTTCTGCCAACCAGGTTCGTTCCTTTCTCATAATATACTCAAAGGTATCGTTTCTGTATGAATTGGACAAATTTTGTTCATTATCCGAGAAAGAAGTGCTTTTTATCGTACACATATCTTTCTTTTCTACTTCGTTCAATAAAGCGTACATTAATTGTTCTGCTTCTTTGACTGGTTTTTCATTTCGATATAAAGTCTTAATCGATACTTTACAATTTTCTATTTTCGTTTCGATACCCATTGAATCCTTGATCGATTCATCAAAAACTATCGAACTCGACTGGTTGCGCGTCACTGACTTTCCAATCGATTTAAATAAACGTAACATCTTCTTTTTAAAATTCGATACGTTTTCCTTATTCAAATTTTCCTTGTTTTGTACATTTTGGGTTTTATAATTCTTATCTTTGAATTTTTTTATGACATTTTGGATAAATGATAAATTACTAGGTTCTTTTTCATTTGAATAATCCGTTACTCCATCAGATATAATTTTATTATTAGATCTTGCCTTCGATTGTGTACTACAACCATCTTTCTCTTCTTGCGATGATTGGCTCCAAACATTTTCCTGGAAGGTGGAAATACTTGGTGCTGATGCTAAACGTTGTGAGTCATTCTGATTTGCGATAATTAATGTACCTACGTAGGTGGAACGATCTTTGGTTTCAATCAGAGTTGCGACAGAAACATTTCTTGTCGAGGCTCTGGAAGTACGGTGAGTAGATTTTATTGCTCTATTGTTATTTTTGCTTGGAATTGAGTGTACCGACTTGGTTGAGCGGCGTACTTTCCTTTTTGAGCCAGTCTTACGCGATCCTTTCTTTGAAGAAGCATTTGAACCCGATGATCTGTTATCTGTCAAGTTTTGCTCAGACTTTTCAGAACTCCTCGAAGTTCTAGCAGATTCATTTAAAATTACGACGTTGTCCGCAAGACTGACAGCTTTTCTAGTTTTCGTCAGTAAATTCTCACTTTCTGTACTTAATTCTGCATTATCCATGATACCGTTTTGATGAAGCCAGCATAAATTTTAATTGGTTATGATAAGTGGATACAATTCATTATTTGCGCAACGATAGTAATGAGTTAAAGTTTTGTCTTTCAGTTGCAGCTAACGCTATTTGCTCTGGAAAGTTCATTTTTATATAAATTTACCTGGTTTAATTTTTATGCCAAATTGGATTAGTTCAATTTTTTAAATCAAAAGCCGATTGAAAAGTAGTCAGGGAACATTTGAAAATTTTTTATCGATTGAAATTGTGGGAAATTTCATTCCGGATATCATCACCCGGATATCATGAGACATGGGGTCAAGGAGATGAAATAACGAAAAGAAAACTTTGAAAGTTTTTAACCAATTTTATAATCATTTATATCATGTATAATTATTTATATACAAGATGTATTAATATAATATGCAGTACATATGTATTATTGACTAATACAATGTCATCGCAAACCTCTAAACCATTCGACGTGCCTCCTCAAACGTCTGCTTCTAAGCATAAAAATATTTCCAAAAATTTCATTCGACGATAATGATTCACAGAAAGTTTCTATACGTCATAACTAATGAGCCTCGACATAATTTTCGAAGCTATATACGTGATTTTAAAGAGGATCTCTTAGACTTTAGAACTGTACATCATAATTATATGAAACCGAATAAGGGATTTTTATTATATTGCAAGTAACTGTTTTTATTGTATCCACAGCCCAATTTCTCAATACGAATCTTAAATGATTCAAAAGACACGGAATTTCATTCTATCATAGATTATACAGAAGAAAACGATATAGGAAGTAAAATAAAGTAGCAAATAGTAATACAAGTAATAAGGCTCACGAGTCGAATAGTACTGTTGGATTTTGTACTTATACGTACTTTTCCATTAGTAATGGAACAATAATTATTTTGACCTTATAAAAGAGTGGGTTGATATACGTATACATTACTTAATATTTAATTGTAATCGAAATAAGTCTTCATAATATAAATATATTATTAAGTACTGTAAGGTATATACGAATTGATTTTGGAAGAGTCAATTCGACAGAAGAAATATTTTTCAACTTCCTTTCTGAAAGTAAATAAATCATATATTTGGCTTAAATATTATATAATAGCGAAAATGCGAGTTTAGCGCCATGAAATAAAACGGAGTTAAGCTAATTATTTGTCTTTAAATTGACGTTCGGATTTTAATTATTATAACGCCGAACCTAATACCTCGACATATCGAAACGCTTTGAGAAAAAATTCTTCGTCGTCTACAACATGGAGATAAAATTTGATAGACATTTAAATTGTTGATTTGAAACGTTAGTAGATGAAACGGTAGTGTTTATGGTGCACTAATAAATGGTGAGTGCAACGTTTTTTTAGACCAATATATCATATGATATCATCACTAAAAAGTGAAATAATTATTTTCTTATAAGTATAATAAGTTTCGATAGAATTCAAAAAGCGATATACTGTTGTATCAGTCAAAATAGGCCTGCGTATTCGCAGTAGAAAAGTACAGTAAAATTAGTTTTTCGTGTACATAATTATTAGTACAAAATAGAGATGCATTATAAAATAGTGAACGTTCAAGATGCAAGATAAAGGTATAATAAATTGCATGCAGAACAGTGAAATGCAAAAAATGCGTTTGATCTGAGAAAAATACCCGCTAAACATGGAATGTTTGGAAAACATTGTTTACATAAAAAATTCTCTAAAGTTTCCCGAACGATCCACAGTTTTTCTAAGTATTCCAACGTTTACCGGGCACACATACAAATTAACCCTGTTTAATTAAAGTACAGTGAACCGCGTGAAACTGAAATTAAGTAGTCTGAGATATTGATTAAAAGTATCTGGAAGTTTAGCACCTTTACTTTGCCGTTATACTTACGTATTTTAAAGAACATCAAAATGAAACAGAATTAGAAACACGCACGATCCTTTGATCGGTACAGTGAATCAATCTGTTTCTACTGTGATACACTATACTTCTCATTTCCTTTAAACACGTTTAAGTTTCATGACTTTAATATTAAAAGCAATATCCATTCCCTTCGATCGAATATTCGATTATAAATACTTTGTACACAACTGTTTTTAATTCTTTTAGCTTTATCATGTAGCGGATTCGATATCTATACGTTGCTGTGTATATTCATAACACGAATTTCAAAATTCCCTGATCTTTGACATTAGTGTTTAGCTATCGGCATTAAACCGTGAACCTCTTTTGGCTCTTATCATTATTAACTATGATGAGCAACATGATTGGAAAACGCACAATATAATTGGTATACTGCTATGTATACGAAGACATATATTCTGCTCGAATAAAATTCTGTTGTTGGCTTATGAAATTCGCGAACACCATATCTGAATTTTTTGTTTTCTCTTATATAAGTATATTATTTTAATGGATACAGTACTCAAAGATGCTGGCAAATTCAATATACCTTTTATATTGTGCGTTGTTTTTTTAAAAGTATGTCAGGAGCACGAAGAACCTAAGCAAATTTTCTGTCCTTCGTGTAACAACGATTTGACAAACACATCTAAATTAGCACCTAACGCAAAGCAGGCCTCGACATGTCACATGTTGACATTTTATCGACTATAACTAGTCGCTAACAGGACTATATGAGAACTCTCTATGATGCCTTAACCAAATTGATCACATTATTTTATGGACTATAATACTGTACCGAATGGACTAGATTTACCGGTACTAACACTTATTTACGAGAAGGCTTATTTGTCTAATTACTTATAGATGCTAATCACTGTCCATTATGGAAACTTCTTTACTCGGTGCCTCCCTTAATTCGGATTCGTCGACGTAATTATTTTTCAAGTTCTTTTCTTCCAATGACTTTACACACTGAAATTATTCGAACCAAAATGGATCTTTGTTTTTAATGGTAATAGTGCCATTAACTACTTACATCTTCGACTTGTATTCGAGGTGCTGTTATTTGCTCAGGATAATGCCACGGTTTAAGATTTGGATTATTTTGTAATTTCCAACTTGGATAACCCACTGATGCTTTATGCAATTTTTTTACTAACTGTATATTTAAATAATAACAATTATTAATCAATATGTGATATCAAAAAATGTAACGTAAGTGCAACATATAAAATAGATCAATACATATTATTTTATATAAATCGTTCTCACCTTTGGTGCAAATATCTGTGTAACTTTGTTAACCAGCCATACAGGTAATTTTCCATGGGGATCTGTATGCGAAACATACCCCAATTCTGAACCATCCCCATTTAACGAAGGTCGTACGATATATCCTAAGAAATATTTATGTCGGAGCTTAGTGAGGGTTTAAACAAAATTTTTTCCAAATCTTTGATAAATTTGCAATAAAGCAATCTCTGGCGAGGATGTGCCTACCTGTGAGATATGAGGTTGCTCTTACATAATGTTTTCTGGGTGGATAATCTTTATGGAAAACAGAGTGATTTAAAATAAGCTGCTCCAATCCTGTATCGAGCCATGACCGCTGCAGCACAAAATCTCGATTTTTCAATGGTGATGGACAAGCCACTAAATTATGTAAATATATAATATACTTAGATATACGAAAGCAATGGAAATAGAGTCGAAAGATGTTTCTAAAAAATACTTACTGGAGTAGTAACCAATATCATTATTAGGATTAAAAAAGCCTATATCTTTCGACTCAATCATATGCGTATCCCAGACTTTTCTATATTCTGGATCGTGCAGAACGTCGTACAAGGTCTCAGGCATGACATCAGGAAATCTTGTCCTTATCTACAATGAGCATTCATTGACTTACGACGAAGCACAAGATTTCAAGTAAAAAAACACAATGGATGTGATTTTTCAAATAAATACAAGGTCATGCATTTAAAGCATATGTTGACAAAGTTCTTGAACACTATCTCTTTCAATTATAACTGTAAGCATGTTATCTGCTTAGCAACAACAAAAACATCAAAGTTTTTTTGATTAACTTACTTTCACCATACGAAAACTAATTCCTGGAACAGATTTGGTCCAAACTGATACATCAGGCTTATTGTAATCCAGCCTCCAGTCATTGTTGTCATCGTAGAGTCGTTTTAACTTTTCAAAATCTTTGTCTTCAGCAATCTTGACAACCCCAATATCCATTGTACTCAGAGCCTACACACAAACTGACAGGTATACCGATTGGTTGTTATACAACTAATGATTTACAGCAGTTTTTACCTGGGACTATAAGGTTACGTTATCTGGTGTCGGCTGAATGAATCATGTTGCTTATTGCCTAATACCTGCTGTTTTATCCATGCTAAAATAAGTTATCTTTAAGCTATTGTGAACTGTCTAATTTTCATCAGTTTACATTTCTTATATACTTTATCTTTTTCCAATATAAGAAATATAGTTTCTAATTTTCAAGGCATAAGGATCTTGAATCTAACTGGCAATCCAAAATATTCACCATTTATAAATGCATAATATCACAAAACATTCTATTCATAATATAATAGAAGAAAGTGAAATAGAAATTGAATGACAATAAGAGGAACTGTAAAAAATAAAAAGAAAAAAGGTAGCATAACTTGTAGTAAACAATAAATTTTCATGCTTAAAAAGTATCCCATTTCGAAAATCGTAACATATATTCAATTGTATAAAAATACAATAATGAACATTGTAAGTTACCAATAAAATATGTGGAAATTGAGCTGAAAATATATACATACCGTTTAACGCAATATTCGATGTGCACGGCTGTTCTTGAACTATAAAGATACGCGAGCCAGATCAGATAAACGATAAGAGAGTCATATCAAGGGGTCGACAAATATAACATACGATAGAAAATTTCGCGTAACTGAATTATTAAGCGGCAGCGTAAAAACTGAAAATCGACTAATAATAAGGAACAGTCAGTACGCGAAGGCAACGGTAAAGTCATCGGTGCCGCGAGACTCGGTAGAATCTATCCACCCACGCAAGAAGAGAAGACCTGCGCGTCCCATCTCATACGTTTTATAGCCTTTCGCTTGGCTCGTAAGTTTTATTTATCGATTAAATCCAATTAATTAAGGTACTACGTACGGTACCCGGCGCCAGGTTGCCAACACGTTAATGCTTCACAGTTGTCATTTTTAAGACGTCACGGTGCACGTCAGAATTTTCGCCAGGTTAGGTCTTTCCTGTCGTTATCGTTGTCGTATCATAAATAATTTTTAATGCAAACAAGCTATGATTTAAAAATTATCTTTGCTGCAAGTGTTATTTTTAGGTATCAATGATATGATTTCATGCAATACAGATCTGATACGATATTCCGTAACTTATAAAAATTGTAGCAGACGCAAACTATTAATTTGGTTTGAACGCGAATATTTTAAGTAACTTCATTTATAGTTAATTAGAAAAAATTGATTCTTTGTGGAATATTATAAGTATACTGGAAAGAATAGTTCGATATGTTTTGTTTTGATGAATAATGTGTAAGAAATATATAGTATATAAATTTGAGGTTCGCTTCATTCATTTTGAACGCTAGTATTGATTTACCTTTAGAAATTTGCGCACATTGTTTCTCGAATGTGAAGTATTGTGTGAGTTAGTTTTTTAACTGAAATTCTAAGAAATACTTGTTGCTTATTTTCAGAAGGATACTAATAGGAGTTGTATACCATGGCACCAAATATTTCTGTGAATACTGGGGATGTAACCTTAGATGAGAAGATCAAGGAATGGTTATTTTGGAATAAGGTATTTAATTTTATCTATGAGTTATTTCTTAACGATTTCAGGAATTTATACGATTAATTTATTGTTATACCCTTAATTAATCGTTTCATAAAAGACTTTGTATTCTTTATAATAAATGTACCCCACAGGATCCAAAAACTGCAGAAGAAGTTCAGAACTATATTGATAATGGAGATATTAAGTATTTATCCCAATTATTTCTTAAGAGACTGGAATTTGGTACTGCTGGCCTTAGAGGAAGAATGGGACCTGGATATAGTCAGATGAATGATTTAGTTATTGTGCAAACAAGTCAAGGTCTTACAAAATATCTTTTGGACACAATTTTTGATGTTCAAGATAAGGGTGTTATTTTAGGATATGATGGACGTTACAATAGTAAAAGGTGAGTATATGGACAAGATCCATAAAAATTATATTCTATATTCATATCCATAAATACTACATATTGTTTTATTTTTTAAGAAGTTTACACAATTTTATATAGTTACTATACTTTAGGTTTGCAGAACTAACAGCTGCGATTCTTATAAACCATGACATTAAGGTTTACATGTACTCCACTTTCTGTCCTACTCCATTTATTCCATATGGAGTATTAACATTCAAATGTGCTGCTGGCATAATGATTACAGCTTCGCACAATCCTAAGGACGATAATGGATATAAGGTTTATTGGCAGAATGGAGCTCAAATTATTCCTCCACATGACAAAGGAATTCAAAAAAGCATTTTAGCAAATCTCGTACCTCTAGATGCATCTTGGGATGTATCTAAAATTTATGATAACCCACTTTATGAAGATCCTCTGAAAGAAATTATGCGCTCATACTATACAGTATTGAAAGATGATGTTTTATATCCAGAAGTCAATAGAAATACTATATTAAAGTTTACATACACTGCAATGCATGGTGTAGGATATAATTATATGGTAGCAGCTTTTGAAGCTGCTAACTTTAAGGTAATATATTTATAGTATAAATTTGAAATCATGTCACTAATAGCCATATATATACCAACAAATTTGATTAAATATTTTGCTATGAAATTATAGCCATTTATAGTAGTCGAGGAACAAAAAGATCCAGATCCAGAATTTCCTACAGTTAAATTTCCTAATCCTGAAGAAGGAAAGAGTGCTTTAGATCTCAGTATAAAAACAGCTAATTTAAATGAATCTACTATAATTCTGGCCAATGATCCAGATGCGGATCGACTAGCTTGTGCGGTAAAATCCAAAAAGTAAGCAGCCAATGTCCTTTCTACGTATTATATATTTATTTTTCAAAATTAAATATTCTTATTCATATAGTGGAGATTGGCGAGTATTTACTGGCAACGAATTGGGTGCATTATTAGGTTGGTGGATGTTGCACATTTATCAAGTTCGGCATCCTGATGCCGACCTTAGTAACATGTACATGCTTGCATCCACGGTTTCCAGTAAAATATTATGTTCAATGGCTAAGAAGGATGGCTTCCAATATGAGGTTTGCATAAATATTATACTCGTATCTGCAATATAAAGGCATAATACAGCGAATGTGACCTCGTAGGAGACTTTAACGGGTTTCAAGTGGATGGGCAATAAGACTACGGAATTGATACAGAACGGTAAAGATGTTATATTTGCTTATGAAGAGGCTATAGGTTTCATGTGCGGCTCAAATGTTCTTGATAAGGATGGCATTAGCGCTGGAGTGCGCGTGGCAGAAATGGCAGCTTATCTTGAAACTATGGGCCTTACACTTATTGATAAACTGGACGAATTATACACTGAGTGAGTTCTGACACTTTGAATACCCTTTAACGGGAATAATATAACTCGCAAGTGTTGGCATAAGAAATATCTCACTCTAAAACATAGGTATGGTCATCATATCAGCGATAATTCTTATTGGATTTGTCACGAGCAAGAAACGATTAAAGCCATTTTTGAACGTTTAAGAAACTACAATGGAAAAGCTAATTCCGTAAGTTTCTTATACCTTATTCAAACTTCATTTCAAGTCTGCAATGATAAACACTTTCAAATACTAATAATAAATAGCGTCTTCCTAAAATTGATAGTACGAAATTTTATAATGTTCTGTGTACGTAAAAATCTTGTAGGTTCAGATAAGATATCATTTTTACATAAAAGCATGGGTGACAGTTTTCAATGAGAAATGTAGGACTACGTATACAACATCGCGTATGGCATGAAATAATAACATTCTATAACAAATAATCATAAAAAGCTGGAATGTAATTTGTTTTTTTTTTACAAGTCAGATGGCAATATTTGTGTTGCTTACGCACGTCGCCGCATGCAAATTCACTTTAAAAAAATTTACCACTGATACCTGAGTCATCATCGGGCATTACTGTAAAGTGATGAAAATTGTTAAATTGTTTAAATCCCTATCTAGTAGTGTTTGCCTTCAAGGTAAACTAGTGCCCGCGGTGTCGTAACGCTTGACGAAGCGTAAAATAACCAAGAAACGCATAGCATATCGTAAAACAGTCATTTTTGTTCAGTGATATGTCCCTATTTAGTCTACGGTTGATATCTTATCGCAAGGTAGTTCTTTTCTCGATTCTATTATCTTCACCAGATTAGGATCAACCAATCGATACGTGGACACTGTTGCCCAACAGGAAAGAACACAACTACAGTATCAGTTAACGAATTGGCACGAATGAGAAGGAGTATTTATACGAAGTTATTGTAATGTGGACTTAGTCGACATTGAAACTTGTTGAACAATACATCGAAGTAATTACGCTACCAAAGAGTTTTTATAATTGTGCTATTTAATATTCGTTTTACAAAAAGTGAATTGTTCTTTATCACGATGACTCACTGAAAAGTGTACTGCGCGTATTGTACATTGGAAATATCAGGATCTCTGGATTCAATTCTGAATTTAAAGAGTGAATTTGAAGGATACTTTAAAATTGTTACCAGTACATTCACACTGTGATTAACGTGTACGCGTGAAGTTTACATCCACTTGCAAAAGTTATCCAACTTCATTCTATTTATATCCTGATCCTAACTTGTTTTGACGTTTACTTTTCTTTCACGCTGTTGCCATTATATTCCTTTTCAATGGAGTACTTCTTTTAAGTATTTCATTTATATAAATAGAATTATTGGACTGTTATTATTTAAAACATAATTTCTTTAGCTTTTGCTAATACGATTTTTTCCACTTTGTATCGTGTTTTTCGTTTCTACGTCCACTTAGAAATATTAGCACTTGAAGCCTTAACACAAATTACTTGCTGCTGTTTTCACTCAAGTAATAATTAATGCACGTTTCACCTTTGTATATTGTATGACCAAAGTCATTAATCAATTAAATGTTTGCAAAGATGTCAAAGGATACAATGTGGCTGAACACATTGACAAATATGTTCTTTACGTCACTCACGCTTGTACCTTCTCTCCTCCTTGGCATTTTATCCATACCTGTTGTACAGTCTCTTTACTTTCTCACACCGTTCTTCGAGGAAACGACGAAGTCGTAAGTTTACCTTTTCGTAACAGGGAAACAAAATATTTCTGTTCAATTTACTGCACGAATAAGACTTAAACAATTGTTTATCCTTTTACAGTGTAACTAGATAGGGATACAAAATTTTACATAAATAAATACAAAAATTATTATTATTTAAAATCTATTCTCAAATGTATCTATCTTTTAATTGACTTTTACGTTCTTTCATGTATTCCCCTTAAGACACATCGTGACAATTATTTTTCTGCCTTATTTCAGTATCCAACCAGTATTGTTGGAGGAAAATATCCAATAATCGGAGTGAGAGACTTGACGACTGGCTATGACAATACCAAGCCTGATAACAAGGCTGTTTTGCCTGTATCAAAATCCTGTCAGATGATTACTTTTACGTTCAAGAATGGTTTGGTTACCACATTGCGGACTAGCGGCACGGAACCAAAAATTAAATATTACAGCGAGCTATGTGCATCTCCTGAACAACAGTAAGTATTTCTTTGGATGCTACGTATGTTTTTTTTTTTTTCATTAATATATTTCGAAAACAATCCTGTATTAAATTTCAGTTGTATTTAGTATGAAATTTATTTGTAAGCAATTCAGTATGTGCATGTCTATTAGAGAACGTGACATAATCGCATTATGTTCAAGTAATCTTATCAAGCAGGATACGGCATATTTTATTAGTACTTTGATACAATTTATGGGATAAATTAATCAGTGTCAGAGAATATGAGTAAAGCACCATTAAAGTCGTACATTTTTTCATTAATGCAAAATCACCTAAATGTATTGCATTGCTACAGGGATTTGAACGAACTAAAAGGAATATTGAGCGAGATGATTTCGGCTATCGTTAAGGAATTTCTCCAGCCTGAAGTAAACGGACTTATAGCTCGTAGTTCTTAATGTCTGCCATTTTTTCTTTTGATACGGAATAGTTGTAAAGAAAAGAATCCAGCTGCTGGTCTCTTGAGAATTTTATAATCAGTGCGTACTACTTAGAAATTCGTAATTCATATTACAAGCTCATTACTAAATTGTATCATTCTGCTCTAGTCATCGCATTATTCATTCAGAGTATTTTTAAGAAATTTCAACAATACGTTTCAATTCTATCATCATTCTTTAACCATCAAATACTAATATATAGATTGTCACACTATTCGTTTAATTCGTAGTGATCATCATTGTTTATCACTGATCATTTGCATTTTAACAAATGTTCGTTAGTAGCATTCCTCATGCATTTTGTTTCGATGAAAATTACGTCATTCCAATTTGTACTATCAAAAATGTTATTTTTAATTATCAAATACATTATATCTATTGTACGTTAAAACAATGTTTGTTATTCGTTTGGACGTTATGTACAACACAAATAATAAATTGTCTCTAAAATTAAATCTGGCTTTCTATAAAATAATATTAATCGCCCTGTATTGCAATTTCAGAGGATATCAATCTGTGTAGTCATTACATAAAAATCTCACAATCACTCTTCTCTGTTGGTGTCGCTGATCAAGGATTTAAGATAATTATTCAACCACTTTTCAAATATCATCATATGATCATCAATCTTATCAATATCTTTAAACTCTAAAGATGGTGGTCTTGTGATAGTATATCCATACAGATAACACAGAGATTCCTCGTACAAACGAATAATCGCAACAACATCAGCGGATGTAACTTCACTTCGTAAGGCTAATCTTGCATGGTTTTCAGCTAATGCAGATCTCAAAATGAAAACATTACCATTAAGTGATATATGAGTAGAGAATCAGTTAACGTAAATAAATAATAAAATTATGCAACTTACATTAATTCAATTGAACATGATGGTAATCGATCACCTCTAGCACGTCGACAAACTACAAAATAATTTTGTATCAACTGTTTAGCCTTTTCAGTGAGAAATACATCACGTCCATTAATAACTCGTAGGTACTGCAAAACAAATGTTTCGTTACATGCTAAAATCACAGATATCAAAACTAACGTAAAGTAATATACTTCAGCCATATGAGGAACTGAAACGTAATACTCAGTATCTTCAATCATCGAATTATTCACTCCAGTGGCCGATTTTAAGAGGTAAGAGACGTATGCATCATCATTATCAGAATTAGCAAGAAACGGTATACCGAAAACGCTTGTAAATAAAATAATAGAAGATAATTAATCACAAGAAATTAATTGATTATATTGCTGTAAAATATTGAGAATGAAATTATTACTCCACACATTTTTTCATCATAGAGTTGTGCCGTTCTGATCTAGAATATCCCCAATACGTCCAAATAGCTGTTTTAAGTGAATATATAGGTACAGTACCAAATCCTTTAACACATTTAGTGTTCATTTTTATTTCGTTTGCCCCAATAACTAAAAATAATGATTTATTATTCGCGCACTATGACACTGTATTGTCCATTAGGAAAGATCAGGCGTACTCGATGAAATCGTTTCCCTTTCGCTCAATTTTAATCCCTCCCAATTACCCAAATTGCAAACTCCGTTTTTAGCCATTATAAGTATTCCGCTTTCCTGCCAAGTCCAATTACTAATTTCTTTAGTAGAACCAACAATGGGAAAACCATTTCGCAAATGTCTTTCTGCAAACTTCGAAGTGTGGTTCATCAATTCTGCAGCAATTTTCGTACTTGGTCCCACACACATAACAGGAACAACTTTGTTCCCATTCTGAAAGCAGATTATTAATAAATATACAAAATTACGGTTAATTGTTGTTAATGGTTATGTAAATTCGTACCAAATTACTGAGGCTTAGAATCAATCCCATTTTCAGAGATAAAGATGATTTTGATGGGCAAATACTGTGTCCAAGTTGGGAGGCCAAAAACATTACAAATGCCCATGGACTGTTAGGGTGGGCTTGACTAAAAATGTAGCAAGGAATTCATTTAAAAGTTTTTAATACACACCAGGAGAGAAGTATGGCTTACTCTATTATTGATTTTAAAGACATGATTGTTGAAGGCCAAATGTAAGGCTCATATTTTATTCCAAATGGATTATATTTTTCCAGACCTAAAACTTCAAACCATTGAGTCTTTTGGTATCCACATATATAATACTCTGAACCCAATTCAAGTTTACTTATCAAAGATTCTGCAAACAAGTCGTTTGTAGATTTAAATGCACATTAATAATAAAAAACATTGCATTAAACAATCATAAGCTACCTGTTACAGAACACGTGATCGCTCGGTGCATGCCAGGTTTATGAGACCTAAATCCAGTTATTGAAATGAAGTTTGCTATAACTCTTTGACCTTCGCCTCCACGGGCTTGATCTTCGATAATTGGTTGATAACATAAATCGCATTTTTTCCATTCCTCTATTTGCATATCCTCTTCCGTTAAATAAAATCCCATCAGGTTTCGTATGCAAATGGTATTAGTGCATCGATAAAATTTACAAATACTGCAGATTACATTGCTAGTCATTTCGAGTAATCTAAAAAGAGCATACTAATATTCATACATGATTTACCTGTAAGTAGCTGCCACAGTCATTGCTGTGAGCACATAACGTTTTAATAAAATCAATGCGGTTGGTTTAATATTACGTATATCCGTAATATGAGGAAGTATTGTACAATGTATGTGTAATTCCGTATGAACTGGCCTACACTTATTATATTCAAGATACTTTATCATTTTTTCTTGTATTACATCGCGGAATATATTTCTTGTTTTTTCGGGATACTGAACAAACTTTTCATACAAATTATCTGGGAAGATTATTAATATATTTGTGAGATGAAATTTTTCAAACATTCATATTAATAGAATTGAAATCGAACTTACGAGAAGAATCATTTAAGAGAATAAGATCTATTTCGAGATCATATATAAATGGCAAACTGGCTATACCGATACCCTGAGATTTTTCGGAATGTTGAGAGGCCAAAATTGTACACTTATTTAAGTGTCCAGTATCAATTAGATATTTAAGAGCATCTAATTTTAAATTATCACCCATTGCAATGATGTAGTACGCAGACGATTACTCATTCTTTGTGGCACAACCAATGGCTAATCAGTACGCATGAAGTCAAAACAATTTATTTAAGCCACAAACATTATTTTAATGGATCACAATATTATTTACGATAGTATGTAATACGTTAAAAACATTAATTTTTAAATTTATTTTACGTAATATTTATCATTACTTTTATTGACATTAAATTAAGAATAATATTGCTTCAATTTGGAACAAAGTTCATAATCAGTTATGCAATTATTAATTTCAATATGAAATATTAATGAATAAATTAGAATAAATAAAAGAACACGTAACGCGTAATATCATTACGTGTTACTTATTTTTAGAAAATAGTAGTGACATTACTTATGGCGCCTCAGGGAGACCGAACTGATATTTTTTATTTAAAGTTTCTCATAAAAAGCGTATTATTTAGGGCTATTTCTTTTTTCTTGTTCTGCTCCGTTTGCTTTGTTCGCTGCGAAATGCAATACACTGAAATGAAATAATAAATCTTAATATTATGCATTATCAAATCAAGAATAAGTAAATTGTAGTAAATTTACCTGCTCATCCAAAAAGTCCATTAAAATATTTAATTTACATTTAACGCCTTGATTCTTTAGCATCGCATGCAATGATTCTAATGGTAAGGGTTCATACATTAAAACTTTATTATGCAATTCTCTATCTTCATTGATAAGTTTCCGAAAACCATCTTGGATACTTAGAGTATTTTTTACTTGTGTCGCTGTATTTGACTCATCAAATAATCTTTCTTCAGCCATCATCGAACAGCTGGATTTATCACTGGTATTACTATAAAGGATTTAATATTATAATATATAAAATTGCATTCCGATATACATCCATTGACTGATATGAAATTATAAATATATTTACCTATGTTGTGATAATTGTATGTCGCAATCAGAGGTTGAATCATACTTGTCAGCAGTTTTTGATTTTTTTGGAGTTTCATTTTTATTAATTTTTTTAGCTGGCGGTTTTTCATCATCACTACTCATATCTTGACATTCACTATTTGTCTGCTCAGGTGATACTGGAAGCATAGGATGTAACTCGTTGTATATGTGTCTCAACAATTGCTTTGCTCTATTTCGTTTTTGTGCCTTCAAACCATACTTTTGTAATTCTTTCTGGAATATGAATTCTTCAAATTAGATAGATCATTAAGAATGAATCATTTCCTGTTATACATACCCTAAGCTCAGGACTCTTCATAGCACTGTAATTTGCTGGTGGTGTAACATTCTCAATAATAACTTTGTGTGAGGGTGTAGTTTCACTGTTGAATCTTCTCATACGATTCTGTACTGGTGTATCATTAAATGACGGTACATGACCATTTATTGAATAGTCTAACTCATCATCCTCGTCTGTTGATTCGTTTTTAAAATTTCCTTCAGATACGGACTTTGTTTTTAGACTTCTAATACTTTTAGACTTTTCCTCAGCTGCAGTGCTACCGTGCTTTGAATGTTTAGAGGTGATAGCATCATTGAACTTGCGAATGGATTTATTTAAATTCTCAATGCTTTTAGAAGTTTTGAATGAAGTTTTTGATGAACTGCAGGAATTTCTTGAATTTGATTTATTGCTAGGTGAAATCGAGGGTATCCGACTTCTTGGATGAAGTGGCGAACGAATTTCTAAAAGATTTTGATGCATCTCATTTTTGGATTTACTTTTGTGCCCTACATTTCCTTTTTTTTCCATTGCTAATAATTCATTGCTTAAACGTTTCTGTGATCCTTCATAAACATCAATATTTTCTATATTAATATCACTTGAAAACAACTGCTCCATTTCAAATTTACTCCTTGTTGATTCTAAATATGAAATTCCCAAATGATTATCATCTATGCCATAATTCATAGTTGGAAAATCATCAAAATTTAGATCCGGACTAGATGATACAGAAATTGGACTTGGATTATTTGTTGTACTGGTACCTTTGAGATTATTACTCTTTGTACAGCTAGGTTTTTCGAGGATATTTTCCACTTCGTTGTCAATGTTATTAAATAAACTTTTCCTAGGGATGGAATTTCCTGATGATTTATTTTTCACGACAGATTTATTAAAAGTTAGAAAAGATTCTTCACTTTTTCTACCCGTGCTTCTTTGAGAGCTCTGAGAAGACAATTTTTTTAATTTTGGGGAATCCAACAAACTCGCTTTTTTATTAACAGGACTCATGTTATCATTCAACATTTTTTTAGGTTTTGATCCTGAAAAGACTTCCGATTCTTCTATATCTGTTTCTAAATCATGTATATTTTCTAAATTGAATCCACAATCTTTTTTCTTCTTACTAAACTTTTTCGATCGTTTCAACTGAGAAATTGATTCCAGCTGACAATCTATATCCGTCTCCATATCAGAAAAATTAATTTCAATGTCGTTCCTAAGCTTTTGAGTCAGTACGGAAAACTCGCCCGGTATGTCTGATGAAAAATATTCTGAACGAGGAACTTCAACGTCAGTACGTAGGTCGGTTTCTTTCGATACACCATCTATATTTTTATTATTTCTTAGATCTCTTTCAATATCCCTATTCAGTTTATCTTGTAGAATTGAAGTAGACGAAGTAGACATACAAATTTCCAAATCTGACATATCAGTATCTCCAGCATTCAAGTGTTGTGGGTCATTTGGCACTAATGATTCTGATCCAACATTTCTATTAGGTATATTTCTTTCTTGTTGTAAGTCCTTCTCGCTTAAACTAGGACTCTTATCAAGGCTAGACGATTGCTTACTAATTAACGTATCCAACATACTGGAATTACGTTGCATGACGTTCTGCAAAGCCAAGCGATATTTTTCTATACTATTACGACTATGTTTCCTTTTATATTTTGAATATATAGACATTTGCTCCTCGTCAGTAGTTATATCAGAATTTATACAACTTGTATTCTCATGAGATTGAATCGTTGATGATTGCGTCAAACAAAAAACATCATCATCATTATCACTTGACAAAGCTCCAGATAATATTTCATTGTTAATAGTAATATTTTCTTGTCCAGAGCGTTTGCTACTTCTGCTTGGAGTATCTTTTACAGCTTTAGTAGGTAATACATCTGATTTTCTATTCTTAGCTGATGCTTTTCGCACGTCTTCCTCAAGCAAACTCAGAGCGTTTCTTTTTATCTGCATAGTTTCTTTTTCTGGAGTGTCGTTTCTGTTCGTTTCATCCAAAATTGAATATTTATTTTTATTTCTTATGTTAAAAGGATTTCTAGAACGTTTTTTCATTAGTAGTATAGGTGAGTCTGTATCAGTATCTGATTCGGATAATGACCTAGCATTTTGCCTTTGAACTTTCTCAATCAACAGACTAAGATTACTTTTTTGTTTTGGTACATTCGTGTTAGTAATTATTTGGGACGTTAAATTTCTCGATTTAGGTATTTCTTTTTCCGTAATACTGCATGGCTGTGTCATAGATGACTCGAATGAAGATTTAAGAGCTGTAGACCTGACATGATTTTCGACTGGTATTTTTAGACTCTTAAAAGTGGCAGCATCTGATATTGCTTCTGCAGTAACTTCTGGTGCAGTTTCTGGTGATAATAACTCATCATTTACTTCATTGTTATTCAATTGAGTGTCTTGGTCTATTAATTTCATTAATGTATCAATGTTATTAGTTCCGTTTATAGCACTGTCATTAGTAGAAGCAGTAAGCAGAGAAGTTTGAATTATGGGATTTGAAATTTCTTCTTCCAAATCATCAAACAAATCAGGTGAAACACTCCCCAATCTATTCTTGAGTATAATAGTCGATTGGTTACTATCTTCATTAGAATCAAGACATATTGTTTCATCAGGTTTATTCTTCTCAAAGCAGGACTTCATAGAATCACTCCCTTTAAATTCATTAGAAGTTGCAATAGTTGCTGATGTTGATTCTGTTTTTTGGGAGACTTTTGATTGACTGTCATATTTTATGTTAGCTTGAACTTTTTCATTGGCATTTTGATGGTCGTTAATGATTTCCGTGCTTGCAAGAGAATCATTTATAGAATTTTTTGAATTATTTACTTTCTCTTCGACTTTATTTTCTATCACCTCAAATTCTTTTTCTCTTTCTCTAAAATACGTGAATAAATCTTTTACACGATATTTTCTTGCCATCTTCCTAATCGTCGATAGTACATTAGCATCATTAAAAATGTACTCATTTCTTGATATGATGCCACAATAAATAAATTCTAGAAAGGCCAAAGCTGTGCAGTAAGGTATGTCTGGCCAGCAGATCTTTTCTTTGATTTGTTGAAACTTTATATTATCATTAGGAATAATATCAAGCATCATTTCCGGACAACGAACAAATAAGACTAATTTATGAACCCAGATGTGTTCATCGCCTTTCACATATACAATTACATCACTCATGGAACTTTCATTCAAAGTTTCTCCCCAATTTGTTACTAAAATATTCATAGATTGAGAATTTGCTTTAGACAACTTCATTTCGGTTACGTTGGTTACTGGTTTATTTGTATCTTTCACTGGTGGCTTAATCTTTATTTTGACCTTCTCAATTGGCAATGCAATGTTTTTATCCGCAGATTCCATAAAAAACGGAGTAGTCTTATCAGGTTCATTGTTGGACTTAATTGGTTCTAGAACTGATTGTTTCTAAAAAATAAGGCACAGATGAAAACATTTTTTTCGATGCAATTACGTAGAAGATCATCAAAAAGGAATACTTACAGTTGCATGCAATTCTGACTGGCTTTTTTTCCTAGGCATTATGAATGGTGCAAGTTCCTCAACATAAAAACTTTTAGAATTTGGAGACAGCCTAGTCCTATCCCATAATCTGTTGTCCTTTTAATTTAATATAAATGTGGAGTCAGAATTATTATCAGATACTCGGAGTAAATGAACCGATGTACATTTACCGTTTTCTGGAGATCACGAAGGAAACGGCTATGCAAGACAATATCTTGTTTATGAGATACAGTATTTAATCGTTCCTCTTGAATTCTCTGAGTTATGGATTCATCATCCACCAAAACATCAGCTATCCTCTCTGTTAGAATACGATCTCTCTCTTCTTGGGTGCGAGTCCCTAAAACGATCTTCTCCATTCGCTTCTCTATAGAAAATATTAATCGTGTGATATTATTTATAAATGGATAAAACAAATCATACTTTTATTTTGATAAATAAAATTTAATACTCCTTTTGGATGAAATTGTTGTAGGGTGTGTCATTACTGTTTTA
The DNA here is from genome assembly GCA_030142615.1 of Syrista parreyssii. Classification (NCBI taxonomy): domain Eukaryota; kingdom Metazoa; phylum Arthropoda; class Insecta; order Hymenoptera; family Cephidae; genus Syrista; species Syrista parreyssii. The sequence goes on along the minus strand of JARQTG010000183.1, from coordinate 4,119,075 downwards.
TCAGTAATGAATCCAAAGTTTTGCAAAGTTATTCTATGCTCCTCTTCTGTAACATCTGGTATCGGTTGCGAAAGTTCACCAGCTAATATTTCAGCTTCCTCCAACTCTTCATTCTGCTGCATTTCGTGTAACGAAATTGAAAGAGCAAGGGCTAAATCAAGTTGCGGATCTTTGTTACCAAGCTACATGAAGAATTTGGTTGTATGTGAGTGAAAAATAAATAAAAAACAACTAAAATTTTAACAAAGCATTTTTAGCAGAATAAAAATATTATACCGGTTTTCGTGATATATTTTTCTTAGGTTGCAAAACAGGAGCAGCTAGTAAACCCATTGCTTTCCGTTCTTCAGCTTGTCGGTCCTGTAATTCTATAGCATCCAATAATTTTTTGGTAGAAACTTTATTCTTTACTGCACAACTCTTCATATGCATTGATCGTGTTGCTTCATTTTCGTACGATTTGAAACACAAAGGGCATACAAATGCTGTTTTAATATCCGTTCCAGGTTTAAAAAGTGATGATTCTTTAGATTGCTGGTTATGATTTTGGACCACTTTTCTAGTATGTGATATTTTTCTAGTATTAGATGTGCTTTCTTTGCGACTAGAAGGTTTCGTTTTGGATAATACTAATTTTCTCTTAGACTTTGAGACTATGTTTACATCTTTTATAGGAGATGTTGCCTTAAACTTTGGAGATTTAAAGTCCAGTAAACTATCTTCTTTGTTTGGAGACAAAGAGTTGTGATAGGAAGAGTTATTTCTACTTTCAGATGAATCCATTTTGAAGTCTGTAGTTTCAGAGTCATTTGGAATGAGTGATACTTTTTGACTTGTCTCTGTTTCTTGTGCAGAACTATAAAAAAAAAACACATCTTATGATTTACATATTTATTTTATCCACAACGGTCATTTACATTTTAATGGACAAAAACTATTTGTTATCATTCTATTTAAAACATTGTAATTGAAAACAATTTAAACAATTCTGAACTCATGTATTGTACTTGTAACTGTAACATTTATACTTACAAACATGTACTACACATATACTATCGATGAAACATTTGAAAACTATATCTTGTATTCAATCAACCCATACCTGTTACTATCATTTCTTCTCAATTGTAGTCTACGCATAGTTATATAATTCTGTTTATTCTCATTATTTTTGGTGTCTACTGTTGCAGGTGGCTGTTCAATACTCGCTTCAAAATTCATATTTGAAAACTATGTTGAAAACTATGAGTATTATGAAAAGCGATCGTCAGTTGGTCTTTGTCCCACATTAGAATAAACCTGATTAATTATGGTATCATGTAACATACTACGCTGTACAATATCTTCCTCAGTGGGACCCAAAAATCCTTCGTATTTTATTTTGTTACCTAAACGATCGCCAAAGGTGCTGAAACTATCAAACAAACATTATAAATAGTTAATATTCTCTATCACCCGTAAGTATAATAAACGGTAAATAACTCAGTAAAGAAATCAGTAAATAACGAGTCATTAAACAAGCTAGGTTATAATACAGCATAAAATTGTACTTACTATACAGCCGCACCAAAAATACTGCATGCACAAATAGCATAACCAGTAATTCTTCCAACAAACTTATTAGCTGATGTGCCCCTCAATCTGCGAGGTTTATATATTGTTGTAAATGGATCTTGCCACATTTCATACGATGAATAAATATCCTAATAAATGAGATGGCGATCAGCGTAATTGAGCAATGGTGAAAAGATTTTTACAGAAGTTGAAATCTTCTCTGCCGACTGCAGATAAGTGTCTATTTTCCAATTTACGCATAATTCAGGACTGAATAACCTATAAAGCGGGGAAAAGGGAATTTTATTATTTTCATAAATGGATATTTTTATGAAAAACGTTATTTTAGAGAAAATGCTCATTCATACTAAAGCGACTAAAGGTAGTAGGCAGCAACCAATGGGCAAGATGTTCTGGGTCTGATTTTTTGTCAACAGCTCGATGCTCTTTGCCCATTGGTAGCTGTCTGCTGCGTTTAAGGTGCACGACCCAAATGATACATGTTACCAAGGCTTCCAAGTAAAAATAATAAAATAAAGGTACATACATATTAGAAAATGTATCAACCTTTTAATCATTGTAAGCCAGTTAAAATTGATTTATAAGAGACAAATTAATATTAATAAAATTTATTGAAAAAACAATTTCGTACAATAAAGAAACAGTAGTAATATAATCTTTGATGTCGTTATATAGGAAAAATTTTAAATACTTGGTCCTACCTATCTAAAATGCAATATTGAAATCATTTAAATAGAAATAAATTTAGCCATGTGCGAATTACATTATTGTATTTTTGCGAGAAAATTTCGTGTAACATACCAAATCCTAGCGCACAAGAAACCATAATGCAGAAAACAACATTGTTTCCCAGTACTCTACAATGAACTGCCATTTGGATAGATGATATTGTTTAACATTTTAAGACGCAGATTACTGTAATTGTCTAACTTCACAGCTACTGAAATACTGTCATACTCCTGATAGCTTGCACCTTGAAATTTCACGCAAAATACACAAGTATTACTCATCGCATATAAAATATATAGAAAGTATTAAAGATCACTCTTCTCTGATCGTTTATGACTGAGTTCGTTGCAGCGAATCATTAAGAAATTATACGTCATTAACTGCTATTGCAATTCGTATAGTTTTACCATCCTATGATCTCCATACTTCTACATATACAAAAGTATACTGCTTATATCATATTGAGGTATTGTGTTAGAAAATCATAAGAAGGATAAAGTAAAATAGTTAACAGAAAAAACCATGTCAAAAGGTAACGTTTAAAGTAAACAAAAAAAAACACTCACTGTATTATCTTGCACAATAACTGTACAACACGTACAATAACTTAGTGTCTGTTTGTTCGCTGATATTCAATGGTAGACAAAGTAATTACCAACTAACGTCTAAATAATATTAAATCAGTTCCTAATAAGTCACAGAATTCTCTTGGTCATTCCCAGTGACCTAGTATACTCCTTTAGCGAAAGTTTTTATTTACGCAAATATTTGTTAAATACTCGCAAAGTAAAGTACAATGCTCCAAAGTACACCGGCTGCTCAAGTTTGACCCATAAGTACACGATGAATTTCCTTCGTCATTCGTAAGAAGTTTAAAATGTCTTGTTGAACACGTTGCATTTTACAGCTAATTCTTTCCAAATGCTTGAAATTTCCTTGAATCTCGAGAGAAAAGTACTCTAGGTAGCATAGGTTAGTGCTTTGCGTGCAGATATTAAATAAGCCGGTTTCAAACGGCTTACGACTCTCGTCATGCTACTGTGTCCTATGTACTTGACTTTTTGTACGGTGAGTGAATAATCGATTTCTTCCAGATTCTTATTCTATATCATAAACTCGACCTTCTTTCCCACCATAATCTTTCGATTATAATGCACAGATGGAATAAGGTAATAATCCAATCAATCAATTTACAATTGGAAGTACCGCACGTATGCTGAAAGAACTGCTGATCTTAAGAGATCATCTTCCGGTTTAACTTCCTCGAGTATACCGTTATTTTTTTTCAATTTTGTTTTTTTCGTGGCCAAAGCTAGAAGGCCGTGCTTCCTGACGCAGGAATTGAGAATTATATTCACAAAAGACATCATATGTTTCAGTCCATTTGCGTGACCTTTCTCTTGACTCCATTTTCTGGAAACGTCGGTGCAGATACGAGAATTTTTTCCTTTAGGTATTGGTAGTTCTTCAATCTCGATGCTGCGTAGTCCTGATAAATTAAAAAAATATATATATATATATCTTAGTGCCATTTGCGAACAGAAATCTTTTTTCTTCTTTAAATGAAACTACAACTTTTTATACTTTTAGCAAGAGAAGTTGCTAAAATTCCTTACTATGATAATTATAAAAGCTTACCCAATATCCAAATGGAATTTGAGAAAGTTTGGCATTCACGACACTCCACAGCCCCCAAAAAAGATGACTAGCCAGTGAGAAAAGCTTTATCTCTGCCATTATTCTGTCTTCCTCAGCTTGACCCCCTTTTCCAGTTGTCTTCAAGTAACTTCTGATGAAATTGAGCTGTTAAAAAACGATTATGATTACAATAATGTACGCTGAGAAGTTAAAACCCTAACAACTACATAAATGATTTTCAATGATAACTAAAATGATAATATATGAAATCTCCTCTCAAAAAATTGAGAATAGGATGTCTTTTGAAGGCACAATTTATTTCAGAGAAACAATGACCAACTCACTTTAATTTTAAAAATATTCGTAATACTTGCAATGAAATATTAATTTTATATAGTTATGTACAATCGCATGTAATCATAGTTTCCATGTAAAATGATAACCTTTCGTTTAAAGAGACATATTTATATGAATGATTAAAAAATGAATGTAGTAAATGGTTGTACTATGAGTACAATTGAAAAAAAACTTATCCCCCCCCTCCCTACTGAAAAGGAACAGAAGACTGAGGGATATTACTAATTCCCGCCTTTCTGGCACCGTTGATGTTTACAGATTTGCGCGTCGATATTCATGTAGATCGGTTTTCATATAAAATACAGACACTTCATATTAACTACTGTATAATATTATAGACAAGTGATTTGACGTTGCTTACTCAACATAAAATAAAACGTTTTCAATAAATTGTGCCCCTGGAAATACTCTGAGCTTGAAATAATAATTTACAGGATACTGATACATTCCAAAAATATACAAGTTATCAACATCACAATAATTTGTAGCGTCAAATTGTTTCTTGTGCTTTATTTTCCTTAATCTTACGTTAAAGTAAAAAGTCTGAAACATTGAATATACTTATTTCATTTTCTCAAACATAGATTAATGAATTCCAATCAGAACAAAAAAAATGTTCTTCAAATGTGTTATTATGTTGTACTACTCCATATTTTTCTAAAGCTAAACCTTGAATCATTAAGTATTATTGATATCTTCTAAATAAGATTGTCATGAAAAACTATTGCGGCTGAGTGAACAACTAAAGTACCAATACAAACATTGAGCATCAGAATCAAAAATAAATTTACAATTTGCAATATTACTAATACACATTGGCATCGATACTACTGATCAATTGATACTCTACTATGTAAAAATGATATAGAAAAATATGTAATTTTTGTTTCAGAAAAACAGTTAAAGTGTATATCTCACGTATAAAAGAAAGAATCAAGAGAAATTTCCAGGGGAAACAAAAGCAAATCTCACACATTCAGAAGAAAGCACATGATGTGTCTAGTTGTTGCGGCAGCAACTAGGCCAACGTACCACGCCACTGTGAGTACTATGGTCAAATCTCATCCATTGAGATGTGCCTTAATATCAAGTACCGCAGGTTTTATTCCCGGATAGACAAAGTACATTGATTGGGTTAAGGAGGTTATGGTTATGGATGGACTATTGAGAGTGCGTGTTGAGGTACTCTAGTGTTGTAGAGGCGCAGATGCGGGACTGGTATCGCCATGTCGGGTGGCACCGGTTCCTCTCGTTCCACCAAAACGCACAGCGGGAGTCAGGACCCGTCACACTGGCAGTTTTCATTTGCCCCCCGTTTTGTGTCGAACGCAGGCCTCAGCCTTGTCTCAGAGAACAGTGGTCCTGTGAAACTAATACATACACACGCAACACACGCCAAGGTGTTCTACTCTCCTTTTTCGTAATACAGTATAGCATATCTAATGGCACGTATAAGCACCTTTAGACTGTCATACACCTTATTAAAATTGAACTTACGATGCTTATTGACGGCGAAAGTTTATTGGAGGAATATATACGTGAGGAATAAAAACATATTCAGAGGAAGAGTCCAAGAAATAATATAGTGGCTTTTTGATGTTCTTACACTGAAGAGTTGTGATAGTTTCTAATTGCTCGATTGTGAATTATGATTGTGAACTTTGATAGTGAGTCAAGCAGTGACACTTACTCTACACTAATGTATTCGTATGCACAATGACTCTTTGATGGGGATTTATCAATAAAATATCAAAAGCACTTGTTTCTCAAAATCTACTTTGGCAAATATTCCATAACAATATTATATGAAAAGTATCAAGTATCAAAATAATAAGACCAGACGAGTAACTCATGTTCAAATAAATGTTGAATATGATTTTTCGTTAACTTTACCATAAATGTTCTATCATATAAGAAATACTAATGAATATTTTCTTATACGTCATTTCAGTTGTATGTTATGTATCTTATAATAAACAGTAATGAAGTTTCATTTTGATGATTTGAAACATTTTTTTCAAAAAAATACGTATATCATGGAAGACATTTCTTACCCATCAATCAATTACTTCAACCCTACCCATCCCCCCATTTGTAACTTACCTTTTGTTCCTTTGTTGATCCAGCACCTACTCGCTCGTGGTAGAAGGGATATTTGTCCGCCGTGTAATCGTACTGCCATTCGACGAAATGGTTTGCGATGTCGAATCCCCTGTAGTTGTACGAGCAGTATTCGAAGTCAATAAGTACCAGCTCCGGTTTTCGTGTGTTTTGTCGAAGAAGAATATTTCCCTCCTGCATATCGTTGTGACAAAAAACAACAGGATGATTATGTTGTTTCACAAACGATCTGAAATAATACAAGACACCATTAGACCAACTGAATAGAATCAAGTCAATTGTATAAAATAAGTTTTAAATAATTGATATTATCCAATTTTTCATTCTTACCTGTACCAGGACAACTCATGCTGTAAGTCCATTGCCCTAATCGCGTTGACATTCTTCAAATGACGAGCATCAATGTCATCCACGTTGTCTAGAATTTCAGTAGTTGTATCTAACCACCTGGCCATTGTGTCCCACAGCCACGTAGGTTCTTTGCTAATAGGCACTTGCATGCCATGAATCTGTGCCATTTTTTCAGCGATCATCTCACTCAGAGTAGGATCAGCCAATTCCTTAGTAAGGAGCGGTCGAGCAGGAATGTATTCCTCTATTCGACCACCGGGAAAAATTCCATGAAGTTTTGGACCAAGGCGCCTTTCCGAAAGTAACGTGAAGATCACCGATTCGGTAATAAGACCCTCCAGCGCCCGTTCTCCATGAACTTGGCCATACAGTCTCAGAAGGACCTGACGTGGTTCTCCACGTACTGGTGCAGTACCGTCAGGGAGCTCCACGTGGTACAACCAGTTACTTAAACCTCCACTGAAAAATATAAAATTATTGATCAGCAAAATATCAAGCGTCTTCATATTGTCTCTCCGAAATCAATGACAATACGCAGAAGCTACGTCAAAAATGACGTTGTGGCGACCAACGTCACAAGGTAATGGGTGTAAAAATACTCCAAGGTTTATACGATAAATACGGAGAAACGTACGATATGGTAATAGACTGCATTTAATCTATCCGATTATTTTCCAAAATAAGTATAATTATAACGCTTGAATTATAACGATGAATAAACGTGATCGCAGATTACATAATATCCACGACGCACTCCCGTGTCACACATAAAGGCACAAAGTGTCAGCTAAGGCTAAACGGTAGAACCTTGAACTAAAACAAAAGACTATAATAAATACATTTGACTAACCTGATACGTTTAAACACAATATTGTCAGCAGTAACATGCTTCCAAACTCCATGTAAGTAATCACGACAGATACGAGCTGCGGTTTCCCTCATCTCCGGATTCTGTTCAGACATCTGTAACAGTACAAAAATAGCTCATTAATAATCTCGCAATTAAAAGGTTTCTTCGTTTATCTAAAAACCACTTTCGCACGCGACTTAGAAGCAGCCTTCATTTCTCAATGAAACATCAGTGAATTCAATGTCGCACGTATACATTCTTTCCAAACTCGTATTCGATTTTAAAACAGAATTTACAACCGGCCGTAGGCCTAAGTCTGAACAAATGTCAACGTATATTTGCAGAATGTTTAGCTTAAGTCAAACCAATGTTTTACAATTCATTAAAATGAAAGCAGATATACGATTCAAGGCAAAAGAGAATGATAACAAGCTTTTTTTAACCAAGTGAATTATATTTGGAATAGAATACGGCTAGAACCAATAGATATAGGAGTATGGATAATGGAGCTATATAAAAAATTAACATGAACAAATATGTACCAACGTATAAAGCACCGACTATACTTCAGCGTCGAAATCTGTTCGCATGAAATTCGTAGTGGAGACCATGAAACGCGTGTCTCTACTAAATTATAATTTAAACTTGATAAAGATACGGAAGACGCACGATAAGATGATTCCGTGTAGTTCGAGCCCACCGGTCGCTTGCGAGTTGCACATTATACCCACGAGAAAATTCCATCTTTTAAAATTCGTAAGACTCGTGACCTCGATGAGAATATTAACATACGAGAAATACACGGCACACTGTGGGTGGGCAAAATTTGTATGGATTTTGTGAGATGATACCCAGCGCTCTGTTTTACAAATTAATTCTTTAAATGTAACGCAGCACTTGTAGTAACCATACTCAATCCTGAGTTACTGCGAACTGCGACGTATAGCAGGAAAAAGGTAGCACGAGTATGCGCGACCAAGGCAATCAATAACGGCACGTTATGTATGTATACCAAAATATGGTAGGAATTACAACATGTGAATCGACATTGCTACCTGCTGTATAGTAAAGGTAGGAAAACGTTTAATCATCTATCGTCTAAGCAAATGTCACATGACCTAAGCGTAGAATGTTATTTGTACAGACATTACATAATAGGCGAATATTCAAAAAAAAAAGCAGGACGATGTAACGGAAGATAAATATATTTATTGAAGGAGAATCCACAGAACTGTTGCACGTGACGTATAACATGTCTACTAAATTTATGCATCCGGAATGTCTGAAAAACAATTAATGCGTAAACAACAATTAATGCGATTAATTATTGTGTACCTATCCAGGAGGTCAATATTGTGGCTACTGATATCAGCAGATTTTGTATTACATTTTGATATGGTTCTACCAGAATGTATCTTTTATTATTTGAACTTCAATTCCATCTTGGAATTGCATAGATTCATACCTTTAAATAAACTAGTATGTTATTAGGTTAGAGATGTACAAACTTGACGAGATCTTTAACGATAATTGAATTTGGCGCGATGCACTGCCAAATGAAAACGACTGGTCAAGTGCGACATTGTTTAATCTCTTATGCGGAGTGAACGTATGTCTGTCGTTTGATTCGATTGAGATATCATTCGATTTTGATCGACCAAGGTAACTTTTAAAGCATTCGTCATGTGTCTACTCTGATTCATAAAAGATTGGATGATAGGAATACGAAGTAACAATAAATGATATTGGTATTTAATGATTCTGATCGAAGGTATGCACACTTCAATATCTAATCCAATCGATTGACAAAGTGAATTTTGAGAGTACTTCACACTTTGTTTCAGTTCTGCTTTCTTTAGTTGATCTGATTCAGTCGTTTTTACAGTGATTACGTAAATAAGGAAATCGTGAGCTATGCAAATTTAAGGATGGAATGTCGTACATATACATGTTGGTATTTATATAACCATTGCTGGAAGGATCGAAGTGGATCGCTATAGTAAATTTAATATAAGGTGCATTCTAAACCTGCAGGTATAGTTGTGTCTCACTCAATTGCATGTAGGTAAACAGAGACAGGACGATACTCGTAGTACTGGCAGTGAGTTTTAGACTATACTATTACTATGCGTTGTAGAGGACCTTAGGAAATCACAAATATTCCTGATATGAATATTTTAATTTATGTTGAAACTCGTAGGAATAATTAGAAATGATGGGACGATTAGCTTCATTCTTTTAATTAACGAGGATGGTAAAATAGACATTATGGACTTATAAAATACTAGCAAATGAAATTTTCTAATGAAATTTTTGTGAAAAAGTAGTTCACGAAGCCCATTTTTATATGTATAATTAACTGAACAGAAGTGCCACATGGCACGGAAGAAACTGTTCCATTAAGATTTGCACGAGAACCTCGTGTTACATTATAAATGAATGCATTGGTATGTAAAGCTGAAGATATGGAATATACCATTTGCAATGCAATGCATATGCAAAAATGTCCGTAAAGGAAAGTAGTTTCCGTGTAACAAAATCATTGGTAGTAAAATGTATTTATATATTAATATATTTCGTGTATACAGCGTATTGAATCAAATTCGGAACTCCTAAAGTTTATGATTATTGTATGAGATGTAATTTATGCGAATATTACAGGAGAGAGATATACCTCAACATGACTGCATTTCCTACCTGAAGAAATAAACTATACAGCTGGTATTCTTAGGGCGTATCAGACGCCATTTTGTAGGAATGACGCGCTTGTACCGTGTAGAGTTCCATAAAATTCGAATACAAAGCTTATTACGTGGAAGCTTTTATCTAAATGACGACAAATTGTATGTACATACCTTATCTTGAATACCCATGTTGTGCGACCGTATTGGTTTGAGCTCCCGCGAACAGACTGACCACAATTTTCACCGATTAAAAATTTTCACTTAATTTTTTTTGTCTGGCTATAGAATTAAGTTGAACGTCTGTAGATAGAACAGAAAAGCAATGGTGCGGCCGCTACTTTTATCAAGGTTATGATGCCCAGCGATTTCAGTTGACTCGTCAGTACGAGTTTCGTAGATAGGAATTTAGCTTCTTCGAATTCTGATTGTTGTAAGTTCCAAGATGGTGGGGCGATAGCTTGATAGCTGAACAAATAATAAAACTTTCCGTAAATCTTGAATCCAGGTTTCACGCAGAAGTTCAAAAAATAAACGTTACAGTCCTCCCACTAGAATGCGAATGAATACGTTTTGATGCAACGCCGTGAAGTTAAAGTTAGTTGCTACAGGGCATTGTAGTGGGAGTCATTTAGTTAAGTAGTGGGGATAACCGATCTCATGGCAGACAGCCAATTAGAACATTCGACCCTGCTACTGACCAATCAAATGATTGGAATTTTGCGTATACCTGAGTAAATAGTAAGCGCCATCAGTGGGACTCAGCTAAGACAAAATTAATGCGAAATATGACTTTCAAAAGATTTCTTATAATAATTACTAAACTCTTTTTCAAAATAATATATGCTTATGGTCTTGTGGCAAACACTTATTCTGACTAATCTTCAAAACGTAGAGATGAATATACCTTGCATACTGGACACAGTGGAACTAATTGTAAGTACCAATCCATGATCTTATGCAAAAACATATGTAGGTGTTTTGCAACACGAACTTACAGTATATACGTATATGCGAAGTACCTAGGACATGCTGGATTGTCAATTGCGATGACTAATCATTTTTGTTACTTATTTTCACCAGAATAAATTTCCAACCCACAACATATTCTCATGATAAACACAAAATCGAGATATATTTCACGTGACAGCTTTCCACGCTTTACATAAGCAATCAAATTTCACTATGCTTTGGATACAATCTCATGATTTTTTGATAACTTTATCAGCACTCAATTATAAATTACTTTCTTCACCATTCTTATTACCTATCAGATGTTGTAAACGTGTCATATCTTCGCATTAAGTTCTTAATTGTAATATAATGTATATTAGAAACTGTACCTAAAATATACATGTGTGCCAGTTATATAAATCTATATGAGTACGTAATATGTAATACAACGTGTCGTATGATAGTATTATTCTTCAATAATTCCACTACGATTCAGATTACATTTCTTGCTGATAATAATAATGATTTTCCAAAAGTTCAATAAGGTTTCATTTTTCAATTTATACTAAGTTATAGACCGAAGTCGGTTAATTCGTCTATCCATATTAAAATACTGTAGCTATTTAAATTCTTCACTTCGGTAGACTTAAGTTAATCATTACACGTAATCAGTAGGTTCTAAAATTTTCCACGAGATTACTCATTCGCATCTCTATTATATTGCGCAATTCTGATTACTATCACTACATACCCTTTTCATACGTTATGTCTTTAACAGACAATCTTGATTAACGTTTCATCTAGTTCGATGTATTTTTATTCATTAATAATTCCCAGTCCCATACAAAACCTTATATTCTATACACTTAAGAGACTATTGAAAAATTCCTAACCTATTATTCGCTATGTAAAATAGATACCACAGTGGATTCAATGACCATCTAAAGAGCTTCTTAGGTGTACATTCATATCATTTTTTAATCCAAGCCAATAAACCTGTTATTCGTTTTATTGTACCATATCTTGATTACTACATGAGCTCTGGCATGAATGTCGAAATCTATTTCGCATGACCAAAATAGAAATACCGTTAAGAATTATTTTGCCTTATAAAGCTATAAAGGCATATTGGTTTTCAATCTTTATGGATAAATATAAATATTGATATTTATATATTTTTTATCGTAACCCATTAGGTATCAATAGTCTAGACGCATTTTATACTTCGGTAGGGGTCCTTGCTATTACAAGGAGGTCTTCGTGGCGATGTGTTTCCAATGTAAATAATACAGTGAGACATACATTTGCAAATTCGTAATACGCATCTGTACCAACAGTGAATGTGAGTTTTTTATCATTATATAAATAATATAAAAGGTAGCATAGGGGGGAAAGAGATATTATTGGCCACACAAGGAAAAAGTTGTATTTTTTAATTTTTCATAATTATCTCAGATAACACAACGTGTTCAAGGAATCAGTTGGCATACTTTTCAAGAAAGGTTAGCTGAGAATATGCTCTAAATTTGTTGTTAAATATAAATAAAAAAATAATACGAGCAAATATGCAACAAAGGCTCGGCAATAATTGCAAAAAACAGATTATTCTGCATTCTTATTATTGGAAACGTATGTCGAAAATATCTTAGAAAAAATAATTATACTCGAACAAAATAACATTTTGTTAGTAAATTGTTAGCAATAAATTATTATTAAAAAATTCATGCTGTCTAAACAAAAAATATTTATGAACTCCTTATTGGAATTATAATTAGAAGGTATGTTTATTATAATTTAAACTTTTCTTTAATTATTATTAATATATCATATCGATACGTATCGTTCTTGCTAAAATACTTTGTCAATTCAATTTTTACAAGCATCAAACCGTGGAAAGCTACGCACAATTTCTTACAAAAATTCGAAAGCTTAAATAAAAGAGTGCATCAAAGTTCCTGCCAAGGTTTTAAATATCCTTGTTGTTCTTCCACTGGCTAAATGCAGCTATGACTCCATTATGCTCTTTTTCTTTTTTTTCACCGTAATGCATGCCGCTGCAAACTGAGTTCTTTTTTAATAGCATTATTCTCCCATGATATTTTCTAACAAAGAATTCATTCAGTTAGAGACTTATGTACGAATTAATTTAACCGTTAACCGATTATGCATCAATTATATTTTGAAGATTATACATTTTTTATTTTTTATCACTTGTCATTAAGGTATTGCAAAGCAAGCCGTTAGCCAGTGATTTCCAGAGAAATTATGTCAACGCTCTGCTAATCAAAGAATCTTATATATCAAATTATCACAACAACTTGTATTTTCTTTAATTTTTTTCTTAATTTTGTTTAATTGGCACGAGCTTATCGTGTCCTTATCAAAAGTACTGTGCTATCTGCTATGCGATTAATTTGCCACTGTAATGCGTACATTAAAACGTTCTTTACCTACGTAAGATTCTTGCATGATTTGCCTAGAACATTAAATTATGCATTTTAGGTTATGCGAAGACATTTTTCCTGAGGCAGATTTGAAAAATAATAAAAAGTAAATCGCAAATCAGACACAATAACGTAAAAACGTTTATCAATATAATCAACGTACTGGTGTTCCAGAAATGTAACCTTGAAACTTGTGAAAAATATTAAGGAACAAAAGCTATAAATTTTACATTATTTTCCTATACAATGAAATCATACACCTGCTTTGCCAAACCAAATATTACGTATGCGATTTATTAATTTTCTTATAGCGACACAAGCTTGAAACAAGGTATATCAATCGTTTGTCAAATTTATGACAAACCCCCAGTACAATGCACGCATCATATATCATAATAATCAAGTTTTAAAATGTCGCTGAAATCGTTATCGCTTGAGACACGTGTCGCTAAAATTTGTACCGACTCAACTACGTCACTATATAAGATCTAGGAACAATTTCTCAAAACCGATATTTCAAGATAACAAATTCCAATTAGAAAAGAAAACCTGCACGCGTATCTATTATAATTGCATAGATAAATTAATTATTTCGTGCAACAAAATAAAATCATTTTCACTAAATTGAATAACGGTTTCAGGAGTGATTAAAATTTTTCGGTGCGTTGACCTACTTTATTTTTTGATAACTGTATTTCGATCTAATCTGCAAATCTCTTATCAACAAAGCCTAATAGGTTTAATTAACTATTAGAAGCATTATTACAGAAGCACAACAGAACTTTGGAATGGTTTTTAGATAATATCGTCGACCTTTCATATTCTGTATATATGTATATTTTGGACAAATGTCTTATACAAAGAGACGAGACCCTCCTATCCTGTTCAAATAATACTACTGTATAGAAGTTTATATTCTCGAATTTTACAATAATAAAAAACTACAATCCTGACTATCAATAGAATTAGTCACAGTAAGTCATTATCATATTCTATGTGATCAGAGTTCATTAACATTTCTTATTCCTTCGAAAGAAATACATTAAATTGCTTTTACGCAACACGCGTAGTCATATTTGCGTTGTAAAGTATCAACCCGGTACATAGTAGCGTGGCCTCCATTCTTGGTACGACGTGTTTTCACACGCAGCAGTCAGGAATAGGTATGTCGTAAACAAAATTGTTAAACTGATCCCAGTGTTAGATTAGAATTTAATTTTCATTAATATATTTTGATTTTAAACTTTCTAACGAGACATGACCTGTTGATCATTTTGAATTTGTAAAATAATGGCAAGAAACTAGATAAATTCGACTGTATATTTGGTATTTGATCTGTATTCAAGCCTCAGGGATAAGTCGACCTCGCTGTCTGGCTTTATTTGATTTACTTAATTTAAGTCTTCTACAGTTTAAACTTGCACTGTCTTCCACAGTTCAAAGGTTTCCTACAGAGAGGTTAGCCGTATTTTTACTTCATGCCTTCTTGCTTCTTGAAACTAAATACAATTTGGTCTTTCTTGGAGAAGCGTCTAATATTATTTTATTACCTTAATATATATCTTCCATGCAGTTACTGCTGAATGAAATTTTTCACCGTGTTCCAATTCTGATAAGTAGTACGTAAATAACGTTGCAGCTTTCCAGATTGTATGAACGAGATGCATACGCAACATCCGGTTGATTAAATGAACTTAGCCTGCGGTTCTGGTTGTATTGTTACGGAAAAGAGGAGTACGAGACAAGGGTAGACGCTGCGACGTTAAAAGTATCAGAACAAAGCCATCAACGCAAGAAACTTTCCAATGACAGTATACACTGCAGACTCCCCAATTTTTATTTCATTAATTATATATCCCACACCCAGTAATGAACATTGCCGTGAAGCGTAGTATTTTATGTTCAATGTCGACAAGAGGCAATACATTCGTAAGAATCTTAATTCAAATAAATCAAAATTACGCAATGGTCATTAGTGATTCACCTCATAACTAGAAATATTGTCTTTTTCTTTTTCGTCGCATATGTGCTCTACAGCAACGTTAACAATTTCGAAAATTTCTTCTTATTATTACGTATACGAATAACTATATATACTTATTCGTGTTTGTTTACCTGGTACTATATGGAAGTCACGTGAATTCGAAACAGGCATGACACAATTGTGTTGTTGTTGAAACACTAATCCACTGCTGTTACCTTAAAGCTAACCTCGATAAGCACAATGACGTTTCTAACCTATTAACTAATTTACTGCGTTTGCGTATATACATGAGTGCGAAAAGAACCTAGTAGCATTAATTGGTCATATCGGCAATTTAATAAGTGACAATTTAATACCAACGACCATTGCTATATCACGAAGTTAATACTATACACTTGTTTACTAGATAAGTTCCGTACGATTTTACTGGTCAATCGGTACAAGGATTGCACAAGAAGCAGCCTTGTGAATAAATGTGAAAGCGAAGCCCACTAGCGGCGCTACGTGTACAATCATCTTTACTACAAAGTCGATAATATATTTATGATCTATGTGTATTATCTTACATGCAACAAGAGCTTTGATAAAAAGAGCACCAATATCGATATATAATAAGGATTAATAATTCCTATAATCAATATGTCTCAAATTGCCAAAGTTCGAAGTCGCTGTTTAATATTCACAGTGGGATATGATTATTGATGATTTTCGATGTATTACTCATTCAAATTACCCGCGGTAAAGTTGCTAAGAACACTTGAAGGTCACAAAAGAAACACCAAAGCAGACGTTCTGTCAGACATTTCACTTCTTTACAGTAGAATTTCGATTTTCTTCCTTTGCTCCGGGAAACTACAACGAAAATCGTGTCGGGGTACCGCTTGTAAATTATATTCATCTTCGTATTTTGCGCGGATTTGCCAAACGAATAAATCGATTCTAAACGACGTTGGAAATAAAGTGACAGGACGAAAATAACACTGCTGTAATGACGCCAATGTATCTCATACTATTAATAACTACGCTACTTGGGTAAGAGGATATTCTTTCATTATGATTTTTTATTGATTATCCATACATTCATTTCTATACTGTTCATATAATAAAATATTAGATATCAAATGGCGGTTTGTAAGTAGTCATCAATCGGTAATACATAAATTGTTAACTTTATAGTGATACCACTTTTATAAGACATAAAATATATCAGGTTACAGAAGCATACCTAATGTACACTCGATGTAAAATTTTTTGACATAATTCGCCAACACGAAGAAAATTATTGATAATGACAACTATGAACAACACTGGTTCTCCCATTAGTTCCTGCACAACGGCAACCACAATACATGCTTGTAAATTAGGTGGACAGCAGACGTCGCGAGTTTCTGATGTAATAACGCACTTGTCGTGACTACTTCTTAAAGAATTTTTTGTGTTAATAACACAACGTTTGAATAGTAAAACGATATACTCTCTTGAGGATGTGAGAGTTATTTTTGGAAATCGTCAGATCTGCATCAACAAGTAGTAAGCCAAATTTCGAAGCTAAACATTGAATCCAAAGCACTCGAGTGCTATTGATTTTTGAATGTTATTCGTTCACTAAGAATACACAATTGAAACATTGTCCTGTTACACTTCTGCTAGATCGTCTCTTACAGGAATAAAATACATATAGCAGGGTAAAATTCAGACTAATAGGGAAACGTCATATAGTTTATATTCCTTCATTAAGCATCACTTACGTAAATGCGCATTTATAACTAGTTTTTTTATGTGATGATTCACAGTGGCCTTTATGTCCGAGAAATTTTCCACCAATCTGGTGACATGATATATAAACAGTGTAATAAATCTTAATGTAACTTTTCTCAGTATTGCTTGTGTCGCGTACAAAGAATTAGAAAAAAGGAACATTGGATTAATAAAAGTCAACACAAAGTTGTCAGCAGTTTCTGTATATAGAAATATATTTGTAAGAAAGCCAAAGAACTCAATAATTTTAGTAACTTCCTCTTACAAGCAATTCAACTGGTCTTCACGTAAGCAAGACTTTTCCGAACGTATATTGATTGTCATTATCTTATTCTGTAAGATATACCTGATGAAGATTGACATTTCAAAAGAAACATCTAAGTCATAGTTCTATATTGGCAATTTGTTATTCAATAACGTGATAATCGCGCACATAAGATGTTTGATAACTGTTATATCCTTGAAAAGTAAATTCGAACAATTTGGACATGTACAACCATCACTTTGTCATTTCTGGGTATTTAGTCAAATTTTGTTATAAACATTATGCATATGTCTCTCTCAATATCTACATCGTTACCTACAATCATAAGAAGCTTCATCTGTCTCCAATCTAATAATCAAAACTATCAGTATGTAGAAGGGTAAAAAATTCCACTGTTGTTTCTGGGCGGAGTGATTCGTTATATCTCATCAAGATATATACATATGTCCAGCACAGTTACTAGCACATATATACCTTTCACAACTGCCTCCATTCAAATATTATAAGCCCGTACAGTACATTACAATACTTAATATATAATGAGAAATGATATATCTATATTATATTTCATACGGTCAGGCATATGCAAAGCTTGACGTACTCTGTAGACAGTTGATCATCTTCGATAGCGTTCGCAATGCTACTGTACTGTACAAATACATTTCACATGGCACGATAAAAAACAAGATGGGGCCTCGACTTGAGTTTGTGTGTGTGTAAGAGCACTTACGATAATAGGCCGGTAATAATCTCGCCTGGCACCCGATTATTCAGTTCAGCAGTGAGTGCAGAAGCACATAGGCTTTCTGTTCCGAAAAGATTGAAGTAAAATATATATATTTCACGTGCGTAACACGAAACGAGCTAGGTAATCTCTTATTTTATATATTGCTACTAATTTAACAGTCTGTGTAAATATGGATAAATTAGCGTGACACGCAACTAAATGTGCTTCGTATTGCATACATCACGTAATTCAGATTAATTAATGTTCAGTATTATCATAAAACATATCTTACATAAGATGCACGAAGCGCGAAAGTGCTTTGAAATTGAAACGTACATTGATTGGATTTTGTACACTTTTATACGGGGTTGTGTATTACGAAATCTGATGGATAATAATTGTATGTTTTTTTTTAGCGAAATGTATAAGACCCGTGGGACCGTCATAACTGTGGAACCTTGGGGTTCCGTTGATGGGAAAGAGGTTGATAAATATACATTAAAAAATACAAAAGGTATCGAGGTTGAGGTTATATCTTATGGAGCCACTATTGTCTCGGTAAGAGCTCCCGGGAAAACTGGAACTTTGGAAGACGTTGTACTAGGTTTTGATAATATTGAAGGTAAATAAGAACATGATTATAGATTATTAAAAATATGAACTGACGCTATGCACGTCAATAGCGTTATTCAATGATTTTTATAAATAATTATTCACAGCAATGATATTAGACATGTATATAGTAGTGTATACTTTATCTTGTATTGATACTTTGATTACTTACTATATGATAATAATCAATCACCTCAGATTATGATGATTAATTCCTATTAAGGAATATTTTATTTTTATTTTCAAAAGGATATACTTCATCGAGCAATCCGTATTTTGGAGCAACAATCGGCAGAGTTGCAAATCGAATTGGTAAAGCTCGATTTTCTGTTGATGGTGTCGAGTACAACTTGGCCAAGACGAAAGGGGAAAATACCCTTCACGGAGGCGTTAAGGGATGGAATACCTATGTGTGGAATTCAAAAATTGATGGAGAATCTCTTACTATGACATTACTTAGTAAAGATGGAGACGAGGGTTTTCCAGGAACTGTAAACGCTTCTTTGACGATTACACTGAACGATGAAGGAAACTTAACAATAAGAATGTCAGCTGTCACCAATAAGGCTACACCAATTAATTTGACTAATCATAGCTACTTCAATCTTGCAGGACATGTTCGTTATTGTTACTTAATTCAAACTGCTATGTTTAATGGCACAGCTTTTATTATGAATAATGTGAAAATTGATTATTTTTTTAGGGCACTAATGCCACGGAACTTTATAATCACATATTTGAGTTGAATGCTGATCGCTGGACTGTTACTGATTCAGAAAATATTCCTACAGGAGAAATTAGAGCTGTTGAAAATAGTATAATGGATCTCAGAAAGCCCACACGACTTGGCGATGTGATTAATAACGTTCCTGGTGGTGGCTATGATTATAATTTCTGTCTACCTGAAAATAATGGCTCCTTGGAAGAACGATTTGTCGCTAGAGTTGAGCATCCTAGCTCTGGGCGATATTTGGAAGTTTATTCTGATCAGCCAGGAGTTCAATTATATATATCAAATAATCTACCAAAGGAAAATGAGTCTGGAATTGTGGGAAAGCAAGGAAAAAAATATTATAGACATGGAGCATTTTGTCTGGAGACTCAGAATTATCCGGATGCTGTTAATCATGTAAGTCTTGTGAGATTTTATATCGGCTTGTTCTAGTTTGAAGAAAAATTAAATATTTTCCATTTTCAGGATAACTTTCCTAATAGTATCCTAAGACCCGGAAACACGTATCATCACGTTGTCACATACAAATTTGGCGTACAAGCTTAGAGGAACTGAAGAAGTATTTAAAATTTATACAGAAGAATTCCATCTGTCAAATCAACAGAATAAAAATAATACGATTTAGATATATTAAATGAAAATAATTTACCTTAATCACATTATATTTCTGGAATTGCAGAAATGTAATAGAATTAAATGGCTATTAATAATCCAATATATATAATTCTTTGGAAACATATACTTTGATATTTTTCCAAATCTTTAAATGGATAATGAACTAAAATATGTGTTCCTTATTCGTCCAATAAAATCTCTTTAAAGTAATAAAATTGTAGTAAGTTCATCTTTCATGAGGTTTATTTCATAGATAATATTTTAAGATATTAAAGGATAGCATTAATCTTCTTCCTTTGTCACTACGACAATAATAAAGGTAAACAGGAATTATAAAAGATATATAACACTCTTTATGTCACAAGTAATTCTTAGCTAATCTACAATATACTAGATATATTATGTCTGTCTATGTATATACACAATCAATAGTATGTAATCTTGAATTATGATGATAATGAAGGTGAGAGATTCACTTCTAAAGGATTATGTTTTTTCTTTGCAGATACAGAATCTATATTGTCTAGTAATCGATCCTGTCGTTGCTGATTGATTGGTGCTGTTGCAGGCGTATAACGATCAGATATCCAACCTTCAACGTGATAACCAAGAAAACCAATAACTCCAGCAAAAGGAAGTGTTACATATGGTGCATACCTTCGAAGAACTCCCATTACAATGGGCCACATTTTCTGAAATAAAGCAGCCCAATATTCTACACTGTTCTAATGCGATACAGATGTCTTTAATAATCAAATTGTATATTATCAGAAGTCCAATATGTGATATACTAATAAAAAATGCAAGTTTACCTCACGATATAAGAGCTTTAATAAGAAATGTTAAAATAAGTTGTAAAATTTAATGGTTTGGAAAGAAAATTGTTCAAGTTGCACCAACGTTGCATCACTTGCAAAACTCACATTAAGATAATTCAACTGCAATGAGAGTAAACACCTTGAAGTATATCAAGTTCTTCAAGACATTCCATCTAATAAATGATAAGATTTCATTAAAGCTTGTAAGCGTTTCGAATAAATTTTTAGTATCCTTTAACATCATAATTAAATTATTTTATATTAATTGCGACGCACAGTAAAACTAACAACTATACTGTAATAGCTTAAAAGATGCGAAAAATGTTAAAGGCCTCCAAAATCCATTTAAACCTAACAATCAAGGCAAATAAAATTAATATTCCGTTAAAGCAAATTCATTTCTTTAGCACACCGTATTGACATAACCTTGCACTTCAGAATTTATGTACGATAAAATTATTTACTTACGAGATTTTCAAATCTAACTGCACGTCCGTCTTCAAAAAAGTACAGTTACATCAACAAGTTCAATAATTCAACATGTATTGAAGTACTTTCAGTTTCGTATAACAATAATTCTTGACTTCAAAGAGCAAAATCTCATTCGCAGGTTATAAGTTTACGTATGTATATAATTTTGTCTGAGGCGCGCTCAGTGCTGCTCAATCAAGATGAAAACGTTCAAGAACGCACTCGTACTAGAGATAAGATTTTAAATTCATCTATCTGCGACATTCAATGATATTGGACATGAACGTCACAGGTGTATTTAATTACGTTGTTGATTTAAGAATTTATGTTAATCTTACGTGGGAATTACACAATTGATTAACACGAGAGTTTTCTTAAATTAAATAAATATACGTTTTCTAGTTTCCATATACATTACACGATAGCACAAACGTCCTGGGTGCTTTTGCAGAGTTTGTGAATATTATATGAATTGTTTAATTGGACAAAAGATATTAAATGTAATCAGGGTTTGTGATAAGATTCGAAGCGCTCAATGAAAGTCACGTTCTCTCCTTGCTTTATTGACGCAGTAAGCTACAAGCATTTTTTTGTTTGTTATAGTTCTTTCTCAATCTTTCGTTTTCTTGGTATTAATTTTAATTTAATAATAAACTAACAATTATTATTCGTAGATAATAATATCTGTTTACCACTTGCATACTTAATTACAGTAGTTTTAATAATTAATTAATAGTACTCATCTGCTTTAAGATTGCGGATACGAGTAGTCAAACATGATTACAATACACATGTACCGATAGAGTTTTGTATCTATTGTATAGAGCATGAAGCGGAGAAAAAATACAATAATTATATTATTATTACTGATCGAACGATCCCTCAATAATAATTAGCATCGATTCACTTACGATACAATAATATATTATGTACAGGAACCTAATTGGTGGAGCGATTTTGGGGCGGTTTTTTTTTCTCTTTTCTCAACGGAATGCAACATTTCTTTTTCGGCGTTCTATTGCTTTTCGGTTTTATCAAATTTTTGTGAGAGTATTTTTTTTCAACGACCATGGCACCGGCTCACGTGAGTGGTATTAATAAAAAATCGAAAAAATGGCGTATTGTTAAACGTTTAAATGAACAAAAAAATTAATTCGTTCATAAAGAGACTCGAATATGCTTCCATTATTTCAGCATTATGACAACGCAATAAGAATAAACGTTTATCATTGTCCCATTGCATGTATAGTCTTATGGAAGCAAGATATTTATCCTTATAAATTACATATA
Source organism: Syrista parreyssii (assembly GCA_030142615.1). NCBI lineage: Eukaryota > Metazoa > Arthropoda > Insecta > Hymenoptera > Cephidae > Syrista > Syrista parreyssii. The sequence goes on along the minus strand of JARQTG010000183.1, from coordinate 4,096,102 downwards.
ATTTCTTTTATAACAATACTGCTCAGTCACTAAGTAATTGTTATTAATACAATAAATAGTGGTAATTTGGCATATATATATAAGTCAATGCTGAAAACTGTCGTTTCATTCGCAATTCTTTAATATATTGCACTAATTTGTGAACTATCCTAATACTGATGAAGGGATATAGCGTCCATATGGGTACTTGGTATTGTTTTTAGAATCACAACAATATTACCATTGTTCCTTGACAAAGAATATTTTCTCTTGTTTGTATGAAAATCACAATAAGTGGTTAGCAAGTTACGTTAAGCTCTCAAGTCGAAGAATATCATGAAGTGTTTACGTAACTTATTGAGATGGCAAATAATTCAAGTTTATACATATCCTTTTATTACTGTAATGACATAAAGTAGCTCAAGCTAAACGCAACATATCGTTTACCGACGACAATGTCCATTTACTCTGTTAAATAATCTAACTTAAATGATAACAGATACTCGAATTGTAAGCTCTTAAGTAATTGGAGTAAATACGTCATGAGACCAGCATTGTAATGGTAGGTAAGAGAATAAATGAACTGTTCAAGAGACATACAAGAACACACATGAATATTGCACTAAGTCTTTTGATTTAACGTCCCACTCAACATCCGGCATATTGCAGTGATTGACCAACCAATCATCAAGTATTATACGATATCATTAATCCGAAAACATTGACTATTATCACGTATGATGATATTTCGTTTATTATTTCGCTCGCATCGCTGAGATCTTAACGCTACTTCATAAAATTATAAAACATAAACATTTCTCTACTGTACACACAGCATTGTGACTCTACATCGTTAATTATCAAGTCGATAGTATATTATCGCATCATCCTATCATCTGACTAGCCTTATGTATCATTGGATTTTGTAACTAATATGCGAAACTTCGATCGTTCGTTAACAATGATTTAACATTGCTGTGAAGATTCGCGTACATCACCATTTAGGATTATCAATTATCATTGAAAAAAATTAAACACTATTCCTCATGAGTCGAATGAAAAATTAATTTGTTATTTAGTGCTCAGGACTTTTGTTCCTTGATGAAAATTGATTTGCAAGGCGGTACCATCTTATAGACAAAAGAATCTTGTTAAAATAATGAAAAAATCAAGTGGTGAACAGTAGTCCGACAAATTGTACTAAAGTAATATGGATTAACAAAGAAAAAAACAACCAAATATGAGTTAGCTTTTAGTTAATGTCGAGATATATTATGATCAGTGCATAATCTATGCAATCGATCATAGACATATAGGACCCAGCATTTGATATGACGTATGGTATAACAAGGTAATCGGTGTGTATTTCATTATTCGTTAATAATCAGACGTTAATTTCTATATAGCAAGGCCTAACCTATTCTTTAAATCGCTATCTAAAAATTGTTGCATTCTGTTGATTTTTAATGGTGGGTTTGCACAAGACTAGCACACTCGCCCAGGTCCGATAGCTACTCTAATAATTGTCTTCTATAAGACCCTCTTTTCACAATATTATACTGCAGTCAAGATATTGCAGCAAGAGTCTTAAATATCATTTGAATAAAACAGTCGTATCTACTCCTTGTTCGAGACAAATCGTTCGCTCGAGAAGTTCCTAGGGAAACTTTACACGACTGGCCACACGTAAATTCAATTTTATATAATTATACTCCAAAAATTCAAACGGGGAGTAGATGACGACGTCAATTTTTTTACTAATTTTTGTTTCATCTCTCCATTTGCTAGATATGTAACACCCTTCTGCATAGTCTTGGACTGCATATATTATTTTCAGTGTACAAACAGTAAAAGATAAAAAATAGAGACAGCGTGCATATCGGATAGATAGTTGTGTTACCCTTTTGGTTTAGATTATAAAAATAATTCATACGTTACAACAGCCACAAGTTTTTGTTTGAGCTTAATCGATAATATGGAATACCTTTTTCTAAAATAAGTTAATTCAAGTAGTATAAGTCCTGCGTCATTTCTTTCTTTTTTTGTATAATAAATTAGACTCGATTAAATATCACTGTGCTGTATATGGTTATATAGAGTAATGTTCTTGTATAAAGAGTAGTGCGACGGTACGTAGAGTGTCTTATGCAACAGCCAAGACTTCGCGCAATATACATTTTACATTCGGAATACATATGTACCTGGCGTGCACTATTCGATGGAAGTTTACGTCGTATGTTTCGATTAAAATTTATGGCTAGAGTCATTTCTATTATGTATTACTTTTGCAAGCATCGCTGTTCGTCGTTCTCGCAGTCAATCCCTACCGATTGTACACCGAAAAAAATGGTACGCACAGCCAAATTCGAATTATCTGAATCCTTTCGGTATGCGCTGACGCAGATAAAAAAGTACCGTTCTCGTACCGAAGTAGAAGTATCAAAGAAAGTCAGTAATTACGAATATGGTGGTGCCAACAAGACAACCTTCTAAAATATTTTTAAATTATGACAAATCACACTGTCCGATATCAAGTAAATACAATGTTGTGTCGTTTTCATATTATGAAGGGATACGTTCCTTCCCTGAAACAAAAGTCTTTTCGAGTTTCATGACTGCTTTCAGCTACTAGAAAGGCTGTATATGCTTATTTGATCCAAAAAGGTATCACATTCCTAGTTGGCTGTGGGAGAACTTGGTTGATATTTAGTGTGAACGAAGATTTCCGCAATTTTCGAACACTAAACCTCACGATTCTCTGCTAACTACCGCTGTGTCGGGTACTGGCCTAAATCTGCGGCACCTGCAACAGATAATCATTCGAATAGAGATTATAATATTGCTCTGAAACATCACTTTACCAATGTATTCCGGTACAATTAAACATTCGTGGTTTTTCAAATTTCCTCAATCAGCTCAAATTGATAGTTTCATCCTTTTTTTAAATACCAACCGTTTGATGTTAAAATATGAAGGTATAGTATTTGAAAATAATGATATGGCATAGTACAAAGCTTTACATGCTGCGGTTGAAAAAATTTTTTAGATTAATCATTATAGTGTCAAGTATTTACAAATGACTTATACACACAAGTAAAAGATAATATAAAACATATTGTACATGGCATTTTCAGTTAATCAATAAAGCTACAACAGAAAAGAAAAACAAAAATACTTTCATTTATATACAATTTATACTTCTTAAAAGACGCATGTAAAATAAATGTTTAAAGTAGAAATATGTTACTGAGTCTTTGAAACACATACCCTCATAATACCACATAATACTTCAGTACAGTCATATTTTATATTAAAAGTGAGAAGATTCATGTTACCCTACTTCAAATTATACTCTGTATTAAATAGTTTTATTGTAAATGGTTTAGCTTAATTCATCGGTATATAAGTAGACCACTAACCGACAAGCACATAAACTGCATGTAAGATGATGACAATTTTACCTTCAACTCGTTGATAAAAATAAATATCACTAAGTATCTGAAAAATACTCTGATTGATAATTGTTTCATAAAGACTACAATCACATTAATTCACAAATATCAGAGTTATAACATGTCGGTTCCACTCTGCCTGAAAGAACAAGATATGTACTAACTATTTAACATGCCAAAGTTAATTACATCCAATTAAACAATGCGAATTCAATTAATCAAATACAAAGGTATAAATTCGTTACGTGAACAAATCACAAATGAACAGCAGGGTGAGACCGTAAAGAATTCAAAGAGCAGAGCAGATTCATTTAATTTTGTAACGTAACTGCTATCCTACCTAGCATTATTTTCTGCTACATGAGGCGGTAGCGTAGTGGGTGGTGGTGGAGGTTGAGCATTTGGTGGTCCACTGCTGTCGGAATCGTTGTCACTGCTTTCTTCATTTCTCTTACCAGCCTCCCCTAAAAGATAGGATGGAACTCCCCTTGGGTAAAATCTTGGTAATACCTCGGAGGTCGGTCTCGTCCTACGTTGCGGTCTTTGGAACCGTAAATTTAGCTGGCTGGCATCTGTCACGTATTTCTCGCTCTGTCTGCGCCGACGCAGGGCTGGCGTGCACCCGGTTAGATTTTCATCTTCCGTTGAACTCGCCGATGTTAACGGGGGCGCGTTCGCTCGCGCGTCGGGCAACGTCACGCACCGACGTAGTGCTGGCGCGTCCATATTCACTGTCAAGGGTTTACCTTTGATAGCTAAAAGTGGCTACTGTTAGTAATGCTAACAAGCTCAATGCACAATTAATTAGGCAACGTAAGATTTAAATTCTCAGCCAGTATAACGTAGGGTGCATGATTGCTGGTTTTCATAAGAAATATTCGAAACAGTATAATATGATAACGACATTTTTTATATGAATTGTGAAATGATTCTAGTTGTGACAGTTGCTTTACATTCAAATTTTTTTTAGTATTAAAATCCATTGCGATAGCGACGTGTCTATAAAGTCGTAGCAAGCGAGTGGACAACGTTGAAAAATATGATAGTAATAAACAATGGCTAATTAGAGGAATTATGAGTACGTCACGCTTTTTTTGTGCGAAACATGAGATAAATGTTTTATCTATTATATATATAAAATCTACGGCGTTATGCAATATAGAAGGTTTAACTATTTGATCAGGGTAGTAGCATTGTTTTACTAAAGAGATACTATCAACAATTATCTAAAAATTTAATAAATAAATCAAAGTTTCGCTTACCACTGTCTCTGTCCTTGGATTGAATGATCCCTGCGGGTGACCTTTCCGGCTCACTTCCAGTTCCAGTTCTTGTATTTGGCGTATTAGTCTCAGGTGTTGATTCAGATAACGAGCACCTTGGACTCTTTACGGGTATTGGTATTTTACTGTAGGTACTGTGTGGCCTGCTGGGTGTATCCTTTTCTTTATTGTCCTTGCATTCGCGCAATGGAACGGTGTTTGGAACGGTTGTCGAGGCAGTGGTTGCAGCAGGAGCGCCATTCGACGAGGTGTTGACAGGAGCGCGATTCTCAGTTGCGTCATAATATACTGAAGGTTCTTCTGCTCCCGGGTTAGGACTAGCAGGACTGCCTGTCGTGCCATTTGTCAGTTTTTCTATAACAAGATTGACGAACACATATCATAAACGCATTCTACTTTTACAATTGCTACAACCAATTTATCTAAAAACATTTCAACAACTAATTTGGTGTCAAATATTTCATGTACTTTGCAAAGGTTCCTTGTCCGCACTTGTTTGCACGACGGTAGCACCACCTGTAGCATCGACTACTCTGATTTCCAGTCTTCCTGCCACAGCCTGTTCTTCCTCGTCTCCAGCTGGTGTACTGGGTATAGTATTAGGAGGTGAAAATGCAACAGCTGGCACACTTGCTCTTCTCGGTAACGGACTTTGTCGTGGTTCGTCATGTCGAGTAGCAATATTTCTCATGACATCTACTTCGTATAAGAGATCATCGAATGCCGCTTGCTGGACCTGTAAAACAAATATTTAAATAGAACAAACGAGCAACCAGAGCAATATTGTAGAAAGGGAAAAGTAGTGGGATCATTTTACATACCAAGGGTGCTTCCAGATAGCCACGAACGTGCGGCGCCAGCGCCGGTACGCTCCATGCTCTAGGAAGTGCTCCTTGTAGTTCCGGATATTTTTCGATTCCGGCAATATTTAGACATCTATGAGGTGCAGCTGGTCTTGGCGAGTCTTCGCTTATTCTCGAGAGTGCTGTTTGTGCCGTGGCAGTTGGATGTTGCTGTTGGGATACAGCTGCTACTACCGATACTGGTTGTGCCGTGGTTGCTTTTGCCTCATGAGATCCCGGTGTTGGGGTTGCAGTAGCTACAGCTTCACTACCAACTGTGGACTGGATACTTCACTCTTTATTCTTCTATTCTCTATTCTTGCTTTATTTCAAGATTACGTAAGCTTGGTAATATAAATATATTATTGTGTCCACGAGAAGCTCTTTCTCTGCGTATTATTAATAGCAGTTACGCGACAGAATAGCACTTAGTTACATTAAGCATCGTGCAGAATGAATTACAACAATATTACCAGGTGATCGCTATGCAAATTTAACTCAAGCATATTCGAAGAGAAGAATTTTGAAATTTGTCTAAAAGCGTGCGAAAAATTAATCTTATAAGATGTTTGATTGAACGCAGTATTATGTAACTATACAAAATAAATGCATGTCGAAAAAATCATTTTATGTAGCAACAGGATACCTGCGTTTGCAGCTTCTAGTATCTCTTGTTGCGTACAAAGAGAATTGATTGTTGTACCAGAAAATTTAGAGCAAGAAAAACATACGTCGCATCAAGAACTTATGTCGGTATGCTAATGCGCTGCTTTTAACAATTAGATATCCATTTTTATTTCAATTGCAATTTAAATACTTAGAACGGTCTTTTTACATCTTAACGTAGATATGTAACTATAGCACAAATTGCATATATAATAATAGACGCACTTTTTGTGTGACTCGAGCTCATTGCACGGTATATGTACAAAAATTTAGATCAACTTGAGCCGAACCGTAAAATTTTTAAAGGTTAAGGAAGATTCGAATTTAAAAGTATTGAGAAAAAAGAAATTTTTTTCACACGTACGCTCGTACCGTTCGGCTGCACGGAATCTTTTTAACAAAGATCACATCAATAATGATTAATTGCTTCGACTTTATGTTTTTAACTATAGTTAAATAATGAACAATATACAAAGAGAACATAGATTTTGAATATTTTAGGAATCTCTTTTGCGGACTACTCTCTTTTTATGTTATTTTTCTACTTCATAAAGGCGATATTAGCGGAACTTGTCTGCATCCTCTTACTTGGTCTTACTATTGAAATGATTTAGATAACGACGTAAAAAATTTCTAGAATGTAACGAACGCAGCGAATCATTAATGGTAACTCAACAAAGTTTCTCATCAGTGTATTAAATTATCTTAAACTCTTATCGGTAGTCATTCTGCACCACGGGAATAAAAGCAAGTAAGTAAATCCTATCGTTAGCTTGCAAAGAATCAACGAAATCAGTATATTCGCAAAGTATAAATCGCTATGGCCATTGATGGCTAAATAAAAGAATGAAAAGAATTAACATAGCGAATAAGAATATTAATTATCAGCGATATACTCGTAATTTCGAGGTCTAAGGCAAAGAATAACTGTGTTTCTGATACAATGGTGAAAAAGATAATAAAAAATCTACGCGTGATTATCAAACGTAAAGAAAGAAAGCTAGTGCGAAAAATCAGAATTGAAAACGGTGGTAGTCAGAGCTCGGGTTGGCAGTGCATCGGCAGGTGATAGGTGTCAAGCGAGGATGTCGATACAGGCCAGACGTGGCTAGAATATCAAACACATTCTACTATAAATAATAACGCTATCAATCAAAATCCCAATGTGTACAATGACTTATCACATGATGAACCTAACAACTTTGAAGTTTGCATGAAGATGAAGCGGCTACATGGAAATATTTCTAAAGTGAATGTTCTCATGTTTCGTACAACCATAGGAAAAAGCATGAACATACAAAATTTAATCGCAAGTAGCAACAAGAATCATAAAACTAATAGCAATACGAGAAAAGTCATCAAAGCATCAACCATATACAGTATCATTGATAATTAACAAATTGTTATAGCATATCAATGTTTTCACACGTCGCAAGAACATTAACATTAGAAATCCCTTAATAACCTCTAGGGTATATCTTTGTATTCTATTCGCGTCTGACCTTAAAAATGTTAATAGCACACTGATAATTACCTGTGGAACCAATGAAGGCGGATTGGCTCCTCTGTGTTCCGGACTTTGCAAATTCTCTCCTTTCCATTCATTATCCGTCTCTTCTGAATCGTCGAACTGCGACTTCCACTGAGAGGCTAGGGTAAGTCCACCGCCACCACGTGTTACCTGTTGTAACGCTGAAACATTGTCGTCGTCTATCTGTGCGAACTGGGTGATGGAACAGTCCCGCATCGCCGTACGTGCAGCTCGTCCTTGTGGACGGCCATCAGTTCGTCTCCTGGGTTCTCTTCTCAAAGGTTCTCTCTGCTCGGTTACCTGTAACAAATTCAGTAACCCCATGGGCATGAAGTTGAATAACAGAAGAAAAGCATTGCATTCATAAATATTTGTACTCGGTAACGCTGGTACAGATCTAGTGGTCTACTTGTATATCTGGTGCAATATTTCATAGGAATAGTAGGTACATTTATCAAAGTGGGTTATCGGTATTAAGATTATGTAATATACATTACACGGACTGCGATATACTTACAGGACTTTGATTTCCAACGTGCTTTGTGTTAGTCACATCGTAAGAGCAGTAAGAGGCATCGACTTCAGTTTGTATCCTGGGACTTGGCGGTTCGCCAGGCGGCGTCTCCGGGGCCGCGACAACCCGTAAACGAGCAAACGTAGCGCCACTTGCAGATTTCCGAAGTGGCGCTGCGGTGTTTGCAGTTGTTTTACTGCGAGGAACTTCAGATGCTGAACGAGCGGACGCCATTAATGCATCACCCTCGTTGTCTACTTGTTTTTCAGCAGGTGCAGCTGGGGATTGTGGTTCGACAGCCATTGATACTGCGCGTCTTTTCTTTGGCGATTCTATGTTATGAGAGCATTGAATGGAATGCTTGATTTATATTAAAAATGACAAACTACTGGGACAATAACGCGTGAATGTCATTCAAGTTGATTAGACGTATCAAAAATTAAATCTATAGTCAGCACATTACGCGAACACATAATGAATCTCACGCGTTCTTTAATGCGATTTGAATGTCGCAGTCCACTAGCAGGAAATTCGGATTTACCTTGTACAGGGGGTGTAGCTACAACTTGCTGACCACTTTGCTGATGCGTATTATCTGTGACGGGTATTGTAGCATTGCAATTTTTATCTCGGCCATGATTGCTGATAGCCGAGGTAAATGGCGCAGCTGATCCTTCTATTCCACGCTGACGATTTCTTCTGCACATACTTTCGTAATCCAACTGGGCCTAATAACATATAATACATTTTACATGATGCTTCAATTTTATGGCGCATTAACTACATGCTGTACATTACGTCTGCGTCTTGAAACGTACCAAGGAAAGATACTTACGTCTAATTCTTTTCTGTTGTCTGGCTCAACATTTTCTTGATTATTGGTATCGAGATTCGGTGTGGTCGGTGCTTGATTAATAGTAGTTGCTATTGTTAATGCAGGAGGTACCGCGGCTGCATGTAATGATCTGGTTGTTGGTAATCCTTCGTTAGCTATTAGTGGACGCTCCCAATCATACGGATCTGTTGGTTTCACTCCTCTGCGTTTCATACAGCGTTCGAATAAACCAGCCAGCATCGCGTAATCTGGTTTGTCCGAGTATCCCAAACTCTATAAAGTATTTGTAAGTATAAAATTTCAATAAAAATACAATATTATAGAAGAAACCACAATGGACAAGAATTTCAAGCGAGGGCAATATAGATTACTTCCACGTTTCCACCATTACTTCCACGTTGACACGGAAATATGTCTTAAATGTGACTTATTAAGTTGTTTCAGCTATTAACTAAATCATCCAAGTATTCTTAAGGTTACATGAGAACCGAAATAGATGGGAATCAATAGGCGGTACCAACGTATCTTAGAATAGATTTTATATATATATATATATATATATATGCATGTATACAATATATGTTTTCTATACCTATTTACTGGAATCAATATGTTATTATGACGTAGTTTTCAAATCAGTACGCTTGCGATACGTAATGCCATAAGAGCGGGATGTTCAAGTAAAAACTGAGGTTGTGTAACGAGAAAAAATTATTAGTAATTTTACAGCTTATTTATCGATATATGTAGATTATTCGTTGTTATTGCCTGCCCAGATGAGACTGGATTTTTAAATATATTTCAGAAAATTTGTATTTTACGTTTGTTTAACGTACATCTTTTTTACCTCCATTTTGATATATTTTTAAGTCATTCAGTTTCAAACTAATTTTACAAAGACATTTCACTTGAATTTCAGTTCAGACTCTTGGAAACATTTCACGACAATATAAGCTTTTTACGCATTGAAACGTTTCCTAAAGAAAAACGTTAACATATGTAGAGAAGGTGTAAGGTTTTCTCATGCTTCATATTGATTGGAATATTATTATGCAGTATCCGTGGACTTGACAGAGGGAAACAGAAAGTGCAGAAAAAAGAGAGTAGACGTTTATCTTGCTCAGCCAAGCAGTATAAGACAAAAAGGTAGATTAAATGAATTTGAGTTTTGTAAATGGATGGATTTATATCAATGATCGTGCAATATACGATTTTGAATTTTCGTGGCGGATTTGATCTCACAGTATTCATATGTGTAACGACCTTTGATCGCGATCTGCACGTAAAAGATGTATGAAATTTGTGTACATGTTCCTTGTATTAAATATTTATTCCAGAATTGTCTGGATTTCGAAAACTCTTCCTAATGTATCTAAGATATCTTGGTGGTGCCTGAGTTCTGGGTCATATCCATTTATGTGACCTATTAAAAAAATATCTCCAATGTGAGTCACTCCTAATTCAAGAAGTAGAACATTTCTCTTGTTCTTGGACGGATGTCATTATTTTTTATTTAAAAAATATCATTTTCGAGTTCGCTTTAACAATGCAAAGTAAGTGCTTGCCGCAAACCTTGGCCTCCTTTACAAGGAGGACACTTTGAACTTGGGCCAAATTTTGTAGGCGCATGCATGTCCCATTCATAAATAGTTAGTAAAAAAAACTTTTTTTCCCATAGCCATTGTCAGGTAACATTGATTAATCACAAGCCTTACTAAAGAAATGGGTCATTAGCCGTCGTAATAATCGAATCGTGATATGATTGAGTTTTTGAGCTGGACTGAGGAATTCTATTTAAAATTACACAGAAATTATCGTTCGATCAAAGGAGCCCGTAGTTTACTGAATTCCCAGGTCCAATGTTACTTCACCCATAGGAGCATCCGCATTACTTAACATCTTTTCATTCACAGGAAATTGTCCTACAACATTTTATTTAAAAACATCCTACTTGCACATTCTAACCATCCCAGTGACCTACAATTATTTTTAACATATGTTGGATTCTCGCCAACCTCAATTTGGACAGATGGTAAGTGATTAGAATTGACAATTACATCAAAAGCAAACTGTCAGTTTCTGTTAAACTTTTCATCATTGATATCGACATACTGACTATCTTCTCACACTGCGATTAAATGTATTTAAAGAGCAACGTGCAATGGTTGTAATATAATTAAAATATGAATCATCAATATCGTATTATAAACTTTTGCCCGAAATTATAAAAAAGACTGTTTGGGTTAGTCAAGACGTCAAAAAAGTGCAATATCAAAGTTACTGTGAAGCCTGCATAATTTATGTTTATGATGTTACCTGAATGTGTTCCAAGAAGACACGTAGATCAGAAGGCAAGTGCTTCAAAAGTAATCGATGATCATATTTCTCCTTCATAAGCCCTACCTAAACATTGCAAAGAGATATTCAAGCGTGAGAAACGTGAACAAGAAGACAATGAACAGGGTGTGTAAGTTGCTTGGAGAGAAAACCATTCCGTTTAAATAAATGAAACTGTACATGCAACTTTTTTACCATAAATAATATCTAACAATAAGACTTACTTGTTCTTTATCTTTTATCTTGCGCCACGGGAGTTGCCCATTGACAAATTCTACCAGCATATAAAATAATGACCATAAATCATCGTGCCTGCCCATCTCCTTGTTCTTGTGAGCATTGACGGAAGCATACCGGACGGTTCCTCTAAATCCTGCAGCAATACGAGGTGGTCTGACCTCGCCGGTACCAGTTGTAAATTGGCGAGCCAAACCAAAATCCAACATATATACCATCCTTGCACTGTACGGATGACGGCCGATTGAAAAATTTGACTGTAAGCATAATTTTAATATTACTATATAATGCGTAAATTATTTTTCAGATCATAATTTAGCTTAGAGATCAATTCTTCTAAAATGATCCATTTCCTTACGACTCAAAATGTAAAAAAGTTTTGTTTAACTGATGACCCGTCACCACAGCACTTTTGAGGTATATGCAATGATAAATTTTGAAATTTTCAACTCATCAAAATTACTTTGGGTTTGGCAATTTCGTGACAAATTATTTAAATTGTCTTTCTCCGCGATTAATTTTTGACATAGAGTGAGTCATTAGGCATTGGCATTTTAAACGAAACGATTAACTTGGCATCGAGTCGATGACAAGTTTCGACAGAGGCTATAGATTCCGATCAATATAATGCCTGGCTCCGTTGGAGGTGAACAATGTTGTATAGCGCGATATCTGTCTTCTACCATGTGACAACAGACACTACCGCTGCCAAATCGTACGTAATTTCCGGCGTCTTAATCACTTTCTATTTATCTTTTGTAGTATACTTATCATAATAGCTGAGGTAAGCTGTATTTGCGATTCATTTTAAACGTTGTTTAATGTGGGAATACGACTACATCTAATCTGATAAATGGAACTGGATACAAATATGAATAGCTTCATGATAGGAATAGGTATACCAGGTGTAAATAACAATTTCAAGATTGATTAATATTTCTACAATAGAAAAATAGGCAGTGAAAAGTTAAAAGTGATATATGGCACGTGAATAGAAATTCTAACTAAAAATAAGTGTTAAAAGAACTACTGTAATTTCAAATTTGATTAATCAATTTCCAAATTGATTATCCGCATATATTTATTGGCCTATTATATTAATTTAAAAAGATATGCTAAAGCATATTAACAGTAACACTATATTTGTATCGTGAATATTACATCAGCTTTAATAGTCAATTGTAATTTGGCCATATTTGAAAATAAAGATTATCTGCATTCGTACAAAGAAGCAGTGAATTAACAACCAATCTGACGGACTTCCATAAATGATCGGATACGCTTTTCAAAGGCTTATTCTTCAATTGTCACACGAATCTATAGAGCGGATCTTATGTAAGCACAAAGCTATATGTCACACGATGCAGCATCTAAAGAATAAACATTCTCGCAAGCGATCATCAGTTTGGCAGGATCAAACAATGACAGGTATAGCACGTTTTAATCGAGTGATAATGACTCACCGGCTTGATGTCTCTATGAAGAAAGCCCACTTGGTGTATGCTCTCTATTGCTTTTAGAATCTGATGACCGAGTCGCAAGGTGGTAGATAATGAAAAGGCACCTCTTGGCTGCGCACGTCGCAATTCTGCTAAGTTTTTACCTTGCAGTTGCATCACGACATAATTGAATCTGTCGTTTCGACCACAGCCTATGAATCTGCAAACGTGTTCTTTACCTGCAACGAAAAAGTAATGTCATTTCCTGTGAATCGTAAAAATCAGGCTTCCCTACTCTGAATATTATGTGAACACATATTTTCAGTAGAAGATTGTCGTTAAGCATAATTATTTTCGTCACAAGACGTAATGGTCATAATAATGATTCTCATAAGCTAAATATATTAGAATTAGGATATAAGGCATGTTCCTTAATTATAGTTACCCTGCAGTTTTTTTAGAACAGCCACTTCCATTTTGAGGACTTGCTTTGGCTGGCGGGCAGACTCCACTTTTAGGGCAACCTGTTCTTTTGTCATCAAATCTAACCCTTCGTATATTTCGCCAAACCCGCCGCCACCTATCTTTCTCATCTGTAACAGAAAAAATATTTGTAAAATGTAACTCAATAGTGTACTTTATGGGGTTATTTGTTGATAGTGTAAGTTAGATTTTGCTTTGTACTAATTTAAGAAAAATCATTTCTTACATAAGTTATGCAATACAATGGATAATCATTTGAATAAGGGTATGATGATGTCACTGAATGGTAGCAGTTATTTGTTTCAATTTTAAACTTGTACATTTCTGAATAGAGAAATAATACAAGTATAGATACTATACTTAATGTAATATTTAATTAGATGATACTATGATATAGACAATTCTTATGACAGTCATGTAATATTAATCTAAAGTGGTTGATGTATACATTTACAATGTTACCTCATAGAAAGTGACAAAGTTAAAATAGCATAAAATTCAACAGATAACTAAATTTTAAACTAATGACATTGAAATTACGGCCACTCATAATTGTTGTTTAAGAATGACACAATTGCCATTATTTTAACTTTCGAATTGAAAAATATGAAAGGAATTATTCCACCACTTACTCTATAAGGTAAATATTATTGAATGTACATTTAAGGTACGTGCATTAATACTCCTTTCTGTAAAATGACGTAAGGAAAATATAATTGACTTTGATTCTTAAATACAATTGAACATAAAATAACTTTTATAATATATTACAAAGAAAATTCAGAAATTTGTTTAATATATGTTGTTCATCTTCTTGCTTACTTAATGATTTATCATTTATTGCAATTAAAAACAAATTCAAATAATTTAAATCTAAAATCATTTAAGCTATTAGTCACTTTTGGCATCATCTATCTGTGATTTCTATAAGTATCAATGAATAATATGAATATACTATCCAAGTCAAATACTGCAGTATAACAATGCAGATACGGGTCAATGAAGAAGAGTAAATATCGGCATAATTATATTTATTATAGTCAATGTGCATAAGAAAGTAATGTCACACAATTATACACATGTAGAAATAATTGCTTTGACACATTTAACAGATGTGACAATTCTTTGAAGTGAAATGAAATTCGCAAATACAATCAATAAGGCACTTGCACTTCTGATAACTGCTTGCTCATTCAAGGATTTATTACATCATAATTGTCCAAAGTGACAGCCACAGGAATATATTAGCAAATAGGTATAAGAGCTTTAATTTCGGTATTGAACAGGTGCCAAAAATTTTAAATCGTATCGTTTTCACAAAAAATTCGAATGTATAAATAATCTTGACATCAAAGAAAAGTGGAAATATTTTTTAAAAAATTGACAGTATACTCACGACTTTCCATCGTTCCTTGACCACATGGCCAGGTTGCAGCAAGTCCTCACTAGTCATGGTGATATTGTTGTTCTGATCCGTACTCTCGTCGCCTACATGCCTTAACACCAGCTTCCCAGGGTGATTTGGATGCCTGGAAAATTGAAGCAACCCCTTACTAGAGGCATCGTTGCTTCTAGGACATGGATAAGGAGGATGGTCGTCCGGTCTCGCAATTACCGGGCGACGTGCTCCAAACCGATAGAATTTTGGCTGTCAACGTTAGCCGACACGCCCTACGGCCCACACACGAGGTTTTTAACCTAAAGACTTGCACGATAAAATTGGTCAATACGCGCCCCGTGCTAGGCAGCCATGATTGCGTGCGGCCAAAGGGTGCAGCCAGTACAAGGGGTACTAATACTCTGCGCTCTTTCTCTGTCGCACAATTCGTCCGCATCCCAACCATCCGAGCTTATACTACCCCCAGTGCCATAACAGCTATCTAACGTTCTACTATGTACTAGACTGCTGCCTAATATTACCACTGCTGCTACCACCATCAGCACCACCACCACCACCACCGTTGATGGGAAACTCCAGCAACTATATATGTTAGCCTCTCTATAACCGATATTTCACAAATTTTCAAATAATTACTACCGAGTAATTCAGCAGGGAGACGCGATTTGTTCCTGCACGAAAAGATAACGTGTCTCCCTGGAAGGTCCAACGCGCGCGAACCGATCCAAATATAATGACATTTTATTTTTACTAACAAAGTCGTCTGCTAGATGCTGACGGTGGGTAGCTCGGCGCTGTAGCTTGATATTCCAAGAGCGCCGGAACGGCTCTACTTCGCGATTATCTTCGTTAAACTGGCATTGCTCGTGTCGCACAGCGGCTTCCCGTATTCCCCACGGTCACTCTCTTCGTAAGACGGATACGAGATACTCACGAAAGTCCCACGAAATTCCGTGGAATGCCGATACGACGGCCATTTTCGCACGGAATGTGTTTCACGTTATCTCCGTGCGATGGCGCTCTAGGCACACGATCGATGATGCTCACCGGGACATGTCGAAGCTTTTGCAAGCGGCAACTCGCGATCTGCTGTTTGCAGAGAACAGAAAATGCCTCAAGCTTGGAGGTTCGTTGGCTTGCGCCTAACGCTTAGTTACGTTTTTAGGTGCACTAAATAGTCGCTTGAATTCCCACAAATTCGCTTAAGAAAACCGTGCGATATGTTTAAGAATATTTTATAATTACTTTATGTATTAATATTCATGTATGACGCCATATTTTTTGTCAGAGATATGTCGCTTCATTAAAAAAAGGACATTCGATTAACTTTTTAGGAATAACTGCGTGTACTTGATTACTGATTCTACGATACTGCCCGATTGAAGAAATCCGCTTCACGGGAAACCCGTCATGACATGCTTGACCGACTGTCGAAAGTTTGCACCGTTAATCAAGTCTAGCACACCAGGAAGTCACCTTGTAATAATTAAAGAATCGTTCAATATTGCATTAAACACGTATATACGCCCGGTATTTAATGTACTTTATGTCAATTGATAATTTGTGTTCTCTGCAAGACACATTTCCAATAGATCGCGTACTAAATAGTACAGACCTTACAGTTTCTCCTGTCGTTATTCCATTTACTGGCAATAAGGAATAAATTATACCATCTTACATGATACGTAATTAATAATGTTGCTATAATAAACTGGTAACACACGCTGATGAATAATCAATAATGAATAAATTCGTTAATTCCTTATTTGTCCTCGCATGCAACTGGAATAAATGACGTGATAGAATATTGAATAACGAGAAAATTAATAGATCTGTTTGTACAAACGATTTTCCCTGCGTGTAACATCGTAACCGATGTCCGATATCGCTCCGAATGTTTATTGAAGGCCTCGAGTAGCAATCATTACAAACGTTAAAATCCTGATAGTTTATACACGGATTTAGAATCGAGCTGTCGATTCTGAGAAAGTTGGGCCCAGCACGGAGGTTACTATTAACTGGAACTATTTATATGTCGTTACAGTAATATACGAGGAAATATTTAGCCTGGAGATTCCGTATATTGTTTTGATACCTAAATTAGTGGAATCTATAAGAGTAATTTTTAAGGAAAGCTCCATAACTTAGTAGATTCGGTGAGTCACTATTACCCAGTAAAGATATATAAGAGATCAGGTGACTAACCAAAATCCAAAAACATGTCAAAATAAGAAGGGAAGCCTTATTGCTATCAAATTGTATGATTATATTTAATATATTTTAATACTTTATAAAAAATTAATAAGAACATAGAAGATGGTTCTGATGTATAGCATGAACAGTTGAAAAGTTTCAAATGCATAATTGAATGGCAAGAAATACGCTCAAGCAAATCGACATGCTACAGTCGAAATACTACTATGATAATATAATAAGTAAATTATTTATATTAATTTGATCTACAATAATCTAAAAAAAGTGCAATACGTATAGCTGAATGTGGAGATAAATATCAAGTTCGCTGAGCACTGAATTACGTGGCACAACGAAACCAATCCTAAAATACATCTGTTAATGAGTTATTGTCGGAGTAAAGGATCGATCTGGTAAAAATATCTGGAGATCGTTGTACTGTTTGTTTGGACGGCAGAATGAAAACTGACAATTCAGGTACACACTTTCATCTCGGAAGAGAAGAAAGACTGAAAAGAAAACGTTTCACGGGATGAGAATAGTGACTTGCGCGATATTTCTGTCTCGTGTGAAAGGAGATGAGTTAGGGACGCACGTAGTTTTTGCAAGATTTAATCTCTAGAATGTCTATTTACAATCTTCTTAGATGGTTACGCATTTGTGTCATACGAAATATCTATCCGTATCCAATGAGAAAAAGTAGAAATTCAATACGCAGTAATCAAAGCCATTATTATCTCGTACGTTGTTCAATTATTAATTAAGCATTGTTTTCCTGTTTGTTAGAGCCAGAGAGAAAGGAAAGAAAAGAAATACACGATTCTGCCTTCATTCTTAACAAGACTAGTTATACCCTGGATCTTTCAATAAATGGAACGTCATTAATGAATAATTGGGCATATACCGACTGACCCAGATTTCAAAACGACCAAGGTTTCATGACTACAGTAAGTACACTTGAATTTCGTCGATATTAAACACCTATTGGATAATGATGTTTTCTTTGCAGAAAAGTTACGTACAGAGGAAAGGACGTCGAGGAAGGAAATTTCGTGAAGGATTCATGAGTTCCTGGTCGGCCTTGCATAGAGTAGTCCTATTACCGGTATATTGATTAGTCGAAAGAACGTTATTTTTAGTATATCCTCTCCAAACTTGGTTAGGAGGAGCACGCATTGAAAATCAAAATGCGATAAGTAATATATGGCGACTGGTACCTTCGCCTTTGTAAGTGACAGACTAAACGACTGGGTACTTTGAAAATGAGTAAATAACACACGTCGTAAATTTCATTGACTACTATTTTCTTGGGCACCGATACCCTGATTAAGAACAGCCGACTGTTAAGTGAGCACCAGAGTAGTCGTTACGTTGTGTACAATACCTAGGTGGAAATCTAAAAAAAAGCATGGGACCGATCAGTTTCGAGATGTCCTTCGACGCAAAGACAAACAAACTCGTCGAACCTGAGAGCTGGCCATTTTTGACGATCGAATATCAACACGTAATTATTATGTTGCGTCTTTTCTGACTGTATTTGACGTAACATAAGAAAAATATTTAGTATTCGTTACGAGACGTTACTATATCTGTCAAACTATATGCTTGAATTTTAAAGGTAATCATGTTCAAAGAAATTTCCATATTTACATATTGTTTGTAATAAGTTGAAGGATTCCGCGAGCAATAATAGTTTTTTAAATGCGCTATTTCTTTATCTTTTGCATTTCGAGCAAAGGACAACGTTGGGATTCACCTTTTTATTATCGATACTTTATTACTGTCAGCTGTCTACGGGTATTAATATTCTAATTTGTCTTAATATTTTATTTTTATACGACACAAAGCCAGGCGAGATTCGCTTGGAGAGACGAGAAAATTTCTCTGGCTCTTCTATTGCTCGAGAGTAGAGGAGTGACGCTTGGATCGAGCTAATTTTAAGTTAGGAGAATTTCTCGTTCAACGAAATGTTCCACTTATATTTACGTGACTGGTGGACCCTGCGATATTTCGATTCTTTTCATTTAGAATTTACCTATGAAAACAAGGTGGTTGCATTGTCCTGATACGCATAGATTTTTAACACTGTTTTAAAGACAGTAACCTCTAATGCTTTGTATCTGCAGCAAAATTCATATTGAGGAAGTCAGCTAGAATATGCCTATCATGCGAAAGTTAATATAATATGCAGCAGGATATTTGGCACGTATTTCGGTAAGTTTTGTCTTCGACGAGCAGTTCTGTCGTGAAGTTATTTTTTGAATAACTTAATTTCGCCAACACGTGAGCCTATTGAAAAATGAGCTGACGTCGGACAAGAGAATCTGCAGATGCTGGAAACTCATTCTGTTAGATGGCAGTGCGAGAGGACTATTATCAAGACAACTTTCGTGGAAAAGCATTTTTAAAATTACAGGCTCACCAAATAAAATTGAGTTTTACGCATTCGTTTCAAATCTTTTCGCAGAAACATAGCAACTTGATGGAAGCGTGATTTGGTCAATGATTATGTGTCTAGAGTACAACATTATTTCCATTCTGAATATTTCTCTAACGCGTTACAGACGTTCCCTTAATTCCACAACATGAACTCTATACACGTTACAGTCTTCCTCGTCGAAATTAACATCGATTTGTAATTTCAATTAACACTTTGCACGTCGTTTTGAATACTAAGGAACGTATTCCGAATACTTGCTGAGAAATTAATTTTGGAGCACAGATTGGCCCGACCTCTTTTCAGTCGCAGTCTAAAACCGTAGAGCAAAAAAGAAAATGTACGAACGAGTCGCTGAAACGAAGTCATTAATGCGTGCCTATTAAATGGAATTGGATTACGTCACGTCAGGAGTTATTAAAAAGAAGAATAACTTAAATAAAAAAAAATTGCAAAGAGCAAAATCCGTCTATCCATTCATTGAATTCTAACCCCACATAAAATATTCTTTAGAACCATTATGTCTTCTTGTCTATCGAATATTATTAGTTAATATTATTAGATTATGTACTAAGTATGTCTCTTCACTATAGAATGACATTTCAATACATACTCCGCACATATGGCACACGATGATACAATTTGTTTTGTCATATTTTTGTCAACTCAATGGATGTCAGAAATACTGCTAACCTAACCGCCTCCTTGTTATTACTAACCTCTGTAGGACAGCATATAAATTTTATTTCAGCGAGCAAAATACAAATAAATTTAAATTCACATTGGCACTCGCAAGAAATATCAGAATGCTTACATTTTTTTTTACAATTTCGCATTGACTGCTTCTCAGAAAGCTTCGATATAAGGTATGTGTCTTTGCGAGGATTTCAATTGTAGATAAAAAATACTTTATTATTATGAACAGCCTATTGTGGCATCGAGGAAAATTATTTTCACATTTTCAAAAACGTACTACTGTACATCAATCGTAGGCTATAGATTAAGTTTGGGTATCTCAGTGGGAACGGAACTTTATTTCGGTTTCACCGCAAACCACGTCTATAGTAATTCATGACAAGTCAACAAATGTCTCAATGAAGTTTTTTCGTAAATGGTCACAACGCTCGTTAAAAGAAAAAATTTCAGAAAATCAACGGTATTGATTAGGGAATATAATTCATATGAAAATACGAGATCACAAGTACCTCGTGTACCTATCATAACAATAGTATTGACCGAAGCATCATATAGACAAAATTTACTTGCAGTACCAAACAAAGCATCTATCTCCCCATGTTAAAATTTATCTTGCGCATAATAATACTTCGACTGAATAGTTTCTAGATACGAATGCTTAGTCAGTGTTAAATAACACTTGCATAATCAAAAAACAAAATGGCTAGTTCATAACCGAAAAATCGTCAATAGAACAGTATAACGGTTGCCGAACTCCTAAGCGTAATTTGATAAAAAGTATATATATATATATATATATATATATATATATATATATATATATATATGTTAGCTGTCTGGTAGTTGGAACGTCTTGAGTGACACTTATGGGAATTGAGGGTGGGGATAGAATGAAATGCACGTGGCTTGACTTCGTTTCTAATAAAGATAATAACTGTATATTTAAATAAAGGAACACTTTTAGAACTTAACTGAACAAGAATAAATATTAAATTTTCGAACACTACTCGTTTTCGCAGCACGCTGCCGACCCATCGTACTGTTTTAATATTCTTAACACTTTTTTCTTTGTCGTCTTGTGACCTTTTCGCAGCTAGCTGACCCCACAGACTCACGTCTCTCCCTGCCGTTGCTTCTTGCGCGCGCGGGCGCTCAGCTGCACACGGCTGCCAAACGATATCACGTCTCCTCCTAAGTTGCCAACATATATATTAGTGAAATGTAACCCAACACTATCCCCGACACTCCGAAAATAAGAATGATGAAAAAAAAAAATATTTTCAAACTAACAATCAGCAAATTATACAAAGTTCAGACGATGTTAAAAGTCTCAAGACGAAAGCCCACAGCTCAAGAAGCAGAAGGTAATTGAACCGCCTACCTCGAATGTTCATAATTACCCCTAAAACGAGTTCAACATAAACCGATATAAATTCGGTCGGCACGAGATGAAATCTCCATAGAGATTTTCAAAATTTCACAACGTAGTTCTACACTGTACCATCGCACTGTACAAATCCGGTAATATTTTCACGTGGGACGACATAAAATTCACACAAGCAGCTGATAAACGTACCACTTCATAGCTTGCGTCCGGTATGGATGAGGTCGAGAATTGTAGAGATGCTTGCGGACGTAGATGAAGGAGGAAGACGAGAGATGGCAGAAGGAAGTCCAAGAGAGCAGATTATGATGACCGAACGAGTTTGCGGTTCTTCGCACACTGACTCCTCGTGAGCGTTCTCGAGAGCAAAGAGCCGGTAGCCTCGTAGTGGCCGTGCGAGCCAAAACTGAATAGCCGTGTTCCACTGGCATTGGATCAGTAGCCATGCGACAAAATCGGCCATTTTTTCACTACGTTAAACGGTTATCCACAAGGCCGTCAATCTTACGGGAGCAAATCCTCGAGGATATTTTACGGATACCTTACGGCCTTGAATGGCTCACGTGAAAACAAATCGGGGCTCGTCCGCAGACGCTAGAACGTGTCTCATCGGATATCTCTGTTTCTTTGGGACAAGGACGTGAAACACGCGGGAGCATTTTGCGAACGATTTCCGGCAGGTGTGAAAATCGCGAATATAAGAGAATGTATTAGCTAGATATAATGATAAAATATGTAAAGTAATAATAAATGTTTATCTGTCTGTATTGGTACTTGATTCCTGTTGAGATTTAGATCACCCACCATTATAGCAGGTACATGCATAGGTTTTACGAGTCTCACGTATGTACGTATATCAGTACAACACGTGTCAAGATGTCAACAGGCCTATTACTCCGCTTCGTCGTTTTTGTTTATATTGTCGAAGATGCGAGAATTTTAAGCGTCGTATCTAATTACTGTTACGTGGAAATAATTAGGCGTAATAGATTTTCCGAGACTTACCGATGATACTGGGTATGGTGTACAGTATGCGTTTGAAAGTGATAATTTTTTGGAATTATTTATGTTGGATATTATTTCGCCTTTATTCAATCCATACTATGTTTTTTCACTTCGATTCATTCTTAGCGAAGGTTATGTGTGAATTTATATCTAGTTGTTGTTTTGCAACCGACATACCAGTCTCTCTGAGCACAACTGTGAATTTGACTCTTGCAGTGTCAGTATCTTTCACTGACTTTGGATAATGGCAGCTTTCGTTTATTCTTGAAATATTAAAACACGAAACAGACCTCTCAAACTCCTGACTTTCCCTTTACTTCTTTGACTTATCTTACTACCTTTTGGCCTCACTACGTATCTGTTACGAAAGCATTCTAACAATAAATCTACTCAATATCGCATCCAAAATAATACGATTGTGGCAGCGATTCAAAAAGTTATATGTTGCAATTTTTGCCCCGTGCCCAGGAAAATGCATTCATTCAAAACTGCATTCCATAATTCTTAGATAACAATGTTGTTGTGTTGCTACATGAATTTTAACGTAAAACGTGAATCTTGTACTGATAGAAAGATTTTATAAGTAAAAAATCCTATATGTATACTGCAAGCATATTATTGTGATACCAAATTCATTCAAAGTATTAACTATATGCAATAAATTGCCTCAACTGCCATTTTTGACGAAATAGTAAATATGCTTGAATTCGAAAATAAATGTGCAATATCACTCGAGCTACAACAACAAAAATTGAACTAAATCAAATAGAAATACAGGCTCAAGTTTTCGCAACGATGTGCTAGTTCCAACCTACTGTAAACTGCTCATGGTGCGCCGTATGTACACGTGCTAATCTAAACACATAAAAACAGAGCCAGCAATCGCTTCGAAAATAATTTCCTCTATACGCAAGACGATGACTGTACGCGGGATACTCCAAACGTTATTTTACTAATATCGGGCTACTCCTTAAAATAGCTGTCGTCATCACAGTCGATAGGAATACCGAAAAACAAAATTCACACCAATCTCAACTAAAACCGATCTGTTCTTAAATTATTCGCACAAACTAAATATCCTAAAGTGTCTATCATCAATAAAAGTTCAGTCACCTTCGATGCGATGTCGTAAAAAAAAGCTCCCATTACATCATCCAGCAAAACCACTATAATTCCAATGATTATACTATTTGTCTTATCCGAACATTAAAAAAAATTTGCAACTTCATTTCATCAACTTATTCTTAAGCTTTCATCTAAAATCTTCCAAAATAATTCCAAAATTGTATAAATCTCTAGGACTTTACTGACAGTCCAAATTGGATAGGATTAAATTCTGTATGCAGTGATGTAAAGTTTTTTAGGTCGAAGTTAGTATGGAAAAATGTATGTATGTATCGTTATATAAATAGATAGACAAATATATATATATATATATACACTGATGCGTTTATGTCGTCCGGAACAAAGCCGAAAACGTGGCTGAAGTGTCTGTCGGGTCTTCTAAGATTCAGAAGTAGCTAGGCGTATCGTGCTTCGCCCCCGCGTTTGGCGAGGTTAGGCTATTTTTATCCCGGTGGTCCACTCGACGAGTTGGGTCTAACTCGCACGTAGACAGATCAGCTTGTGCCTCGCTCACTCTTCTAAACCCAGGTGGTTGGTTGGCAGGTTGGACCATCAGCCACAACACCCGCCTGTTGCTCGACAATTCTCTTTTCGTTAACCGGGAGTCTCGAGCATTGACATTCAATTTGGCATTCGATCAAACGTTTCTCGGTACATCGTTCGCCCATCATTAACCTGACACCTTAGCAAGTCTTCAGCTACGCGCACTTACTGACCTCACAAGTTCGACCCGGATCGTCTTGAATTTTTGATTTTGTTTCTTGTATTTTTCTATTTCATTTTTTTGAGGCCAGATGCGCTAACAGCTGTTCGATTGGGTAATGGCAATAGTCATGGACCTTTGTACGTGATACTATGCTCGTTCTTTAATGACAGTTACGTATACAGAACCGAAGTGCAACAGTTTGTATAATCCTTGAGAAATAATATAAGGAGCATAATTAATAAAATTGTTCAATGTTATTATATGCCTTTTGTTTCTATGAGTTAGACTTGCTTTTCCATTTCGAAGCTAGTCGAACATGCCAGTGTGCTAGTGGGCCAGGATCAAGAATAGCCGCGGTCAGACAGAATACCAGGATACCAAACGTTGATTGAATACCAGCTATAGAGCAAAGGCCGTCTACCGGGGTCTGTATCTACTTCGATACTGGACATACTTGAAGATACGACCTATTGCATTGGATAGCACAGCAGACAAGTCACTTTACGCAAGAGCACACTGGGTTCAAATATGTCCTTTGTGACTTTGATCGTTGCTGAAAAATACGATTTTTATGTTTCTCTGAAAATTCTTTCAACACCTTAACACACTTCTCAGAGTCTTAGATGAAAATTATTATTGTTCTTGATTATAATTAGCCTATAAGAAAACCTGATCCCGTCATTGACTTAGCAAGTTTTCACCTAATGCATACATATATACTATATGCACTTCAGTCATGACATGAAAAGTTAATAGTATCAGCAGTTACTATCTACTTTATAGAGAATATTTTTCAAGAGATCTCAGCACATGATATATTTATGTCTACACCTAGTACACTCGTGAGTTTCTCTTCGTATTCATTTACTTTTGTAAAAGCAATCTTCACGTGTGAAATATCTCTAGATATAAGTCAAACAAGTGCATCCTTCTGATACAGAAATTCACTCTCCTAGATTTATGCGATTCACTGAACACTGGCACTGCACAATATCGAAATATTTCTCGCAGACTCTTCGTACATACGACATTAAACGCGACCAGCATAGCGACGTGTTTTCAAACAACTTGACTTTACGCGCTCCCTTGGTGATCTTCCGGTTTAACGATATTTACGGTTAGCGAGGTTTTGGCCGTTGCGCGATGTATGACGTGTTCGAAGGTCGGAAGGGTTCTATATGTGGATGTAGTACCTTACACGTTATTTTACCCGGACAAAAGGCTGAGACAAAAAGAAGTCTCACATCCATGATGCACACTGTGTAATGGTTTTGAATAAATTCACTTTTGCAATATGTTTCCCCGATTGAGAGTCTTTTCTTATAACCGTGCTAATTACTTGAATCAGCGCCAAGAAGTAGTATAGTTAGTATCAGTATGTAATGTACTCTCTAGACTCGTTGCTATGTCCGTCTAAGTGGACATGAATAGCGAACACGTTTCCTTGCGCTATAGCACCAGCAGTAGTGCTATGCCTTTTGATGACCTAGATACACATGGAAATTCAAGGCGGCTACACGGAGACTCATGAAAGTCGCATTTCCTTCAATAATGCTTGATGAATGCATTGAACGATTCAGTATGCTTCACAATTGAATTTTTAAACGAGTTTAAAAACCCTGTATTACATGAATGTAATAGAGGATTGATTATTATTGAAAAAATATCGTGAATTATTCGTTATTTGAGTTACTTACTCACTTATCGTTAGTTCCATCCACGTATTGATAATCTTGATTTGACTTTCGTAACGTTTAACGCGTATCTGCTGTAAAAGCGAGTGTGTGGCACTACTGTGTTAAATTAAAGAGGATAAATAAAGAGGATAAAAAAGAACGAATGGAAATGGTACGTATGAAAGGAGTGACTAGCAACGATACTGGTTGAATCGAGACATGGGAGCTGAGTTCAGGTACAAACGAATGAGACTGAATATGCTGGGATTCGTCTGTCAGAAATACTATTTACTTCTGCGACGAAGATCCTATAATAATTTGCTATTTGGGAACGTCGTCTTGCCAAGCGTAAATATGATAGTTCAACGTAACCTCTTGGCACTCAGCAGCACCTCTGTTAAATCGTTTAAGTTACATCGCGCGTTAAACAGCCCGTTTACGGCGCATGCGTGAATACACGTGAAGCTTGCAAGGCTTATGAAGTACTTAAGGTTGTCAACTTCGACTTTGAAACTCTATACATATTTAAATCTGCATTGCCGTATACTTATTTAGTTATACGGCATTAGGATCAATAATGTTTGTTTTTTTAAATGTTCACTTTTCATTCGCATCATCGCGTGAGGACTACCATTGATATTTGTTTATTGATACGGCTGATGACTTACGTGCTGATGCTCAGTGCTTTGAATTTATCATATTCGCGAGAATAAGATGCTGGTCTCTTGAACGACATTTCTTTCGGAGCTGTAAGATTCCTGTATGGTGATTAAGGAGAGATGGATAATTATAGCTTATTCCGTATAATGGTTTAAAAAGATACTCTCTAGTAGTACTTTGAGATGCGCACTCTTCGCGGACTTTTGGGAGGTCGCCACCTTCGTCGACCTTTCCTTGACATTGGTAAATTACTTTACCGAATCACAAGATACTCGAGGTGTTCGGCAGATTTTCTTTTCTATCGTTGTTCTGACCGAAGTTCAACGAAATTAGAAAAAGTTAAGTATTCTTCGATCTTTGAAAGGGACAATCAATTTTTCAAAGGCAACACCATGGCGCTTAATAAACTTAGCATCGACAAGGTGGATCTTACTGACAAGAGGGTCCTCATACGGTACCGTATTTTCTATTTCGATTTTATT
The DNA here is from genome assembly GCA_030142615.1 of Syrista parreyssii. Lineage (NCBI taxonomy): Eukaryota > Metazoa > Arthropoda > Insecta > Hymenoptera > Cephidae > Syrista > Syrista parreyssii. The sequence continues at coordinate 4,068,741 of JARQTG010000183.1, read as the reverse complement.
TCTTTAATCTTTCTTGTTTCACATCTGTATATTTTTTATTCTTATAAGAATATCTTGTATTAATCACTTTTTAATCAATTATGGTATTTTGTGTAATTTGTTAGTAATTATATATTAATGCCGGATGGTGATTTTTAGACATGTCAAAATTGGATGACATTTTTATCAAATTTTTTGTTTACGATAATTATCTGTTATTTAGAGATCAGTTACATTAATGTCTCACAATGGTTTTACTGTTTCAGAGTTGACTTCAATGTTCCATTGAAGGATGGTAAAATTACCAACAATCAAAGAATTGTTGCAGCATTGGACACTGTAAAGTATGCTCTTGAAAAGAAAGCCAAATCAATAGTGTTAATGTCTCATTTGGGTCGTCCTGATGGAAACAAAAATTTGAAGTATACTTTAAAGCCTGTTGCCGAGGAGCTTAAAACTCTTCTTGGAAAGGATATCCTCTTCTTGGAGGATTGCGTTGGACCTGAAGTTGAAGCTGCATGTGCCAATCCAGCTCCTGGAACTATTATTCTTTTAGAAAATTTGAGATTCCATGTAGAAGAAGAAGGCAAGGGTGTTGGTCCTGATGGTAGCAAAGTACGATGATTTATTATTGAACCATTTTCCTTTCTTACAGTTTGTTAGTTTCATTGTTTTTTCTCCACAGATTAAAGCAGATAAAGATAAAGTCACAGCATTCCGAGCTTCTCTGCGAAAGCTTGGTGATGTTTATATCAATGATGCCTTTGGTACTGCTCACCGTGCACATAGTTCAATGCTGGGAGAAGGTTTTGATATCAGAGCCAGTGGATTCTTATTGAAAAAGGAACTTCAATACTTTGCCAAAGCATTAGACGAACCTGAAAGGCCTTTCCTAGCTATTCTCGGAGGAGCTAAAGTGGCTGATAAAATTCAGTTAATTAACAACTTATTGGATAAAGTTAATGAAATGATAATTGGTGGTGGAATGGCTTACACGTTCTTAAATGTATCGAAAAATATGAAGGTCAATATTAACTGTTAGAAGCAATCTATCGTTTTTAAAATATCATACTATTATCTTCTACTATTATTATTCTAGATTGGTAACTCCTTGTTTGACGCAGAGGGTGCGAAAATCATTAATGACTTGTTATCTAAAGCAGAAAAGAACAATGTTAAGATTCATTTACCTGTTGACTTTGTTACTGCTGATAAATTTGCCGAAGATGCCGCAGTAGGATCTGCTGATGTAGAAAGTGGTATTCCCGATGGATGGATGGGACTCGACGTTGGACCCAAATCTAGAGAACTGTTTGCTGGTAATTACAATCCTATTCTCTTGTTATGTAATTTTCTCAATTTATAATCACCACTTACTAGTCACTATTACGTCCACTACAGAGCCACTTAAAAGGGCCAAGACTATTGTCTGGAATGGTCCAGCTGGAGTATTCGAATTCGAAAACTTCAGTAAGGGTACAAAGACTCTCATGGACAATGTAGTCGAAGCTACTACCCGCGGTGCCATTACTATCATTGGAGGCGGTGACACTGCCACTTGTGCTGCTAAATGGAAAACAGAAGACAAAGTTAGCCACGTTAGCACTGGTGGTGGTGCCAGTTTGGAGTTGCTTGAAGGAAAAGTGCTTCCTGGTGTGGCAGCTCTTTCTCCATCTTCTTAAATGGAAATTAGCTAAACCCCTAACATTGAGAAAAGACATTAGCACAAAAACAATGTCGTACAATATCCAACAGTCTGTTGGAAATTAGATTGTTCACGTTCCATATCGAAAATATGGATGTAATGTTTCCTTGTCATTCGTACACGTGTTGTCAGTCTGAGAATAATTCAATGGAGAATTTTTGTCATTGAATTCATTAACGATTACCTACTCTAGCCGGATTTCTATGCGGTTAATAAAAATAATCAGCACTTCTGATTTACAATTTGTGACTTGATGAAGAAATGTCTGAACGCAGAAACAATTACTAACGTTAATATCTAATCATAATAAATTCAATATCATAATTGGTATACGATTTGTTTCTGGTTCATCATATAACTGTAGGACACAAAGGAATAATATATAGTATGACATACGATGATGTAATAAATAAAAGTCATTATTCTAATATTGTCAACTCATTAAATCATCATTTATTTATGAATTATATTCTTGTTGAAATTCCATCAATTCATCAGATAAAATAATACCTTTAGCAATCACTTATTATTGTGTTTAAATAATATATTGTGTTAAAACAAGATAACAATACTTTCCTGAAGGATACAACATTCACCGCCTTTATAAAATGTGACGTTTATTAACTATTTGTTCCTTCCTATACTATCCTCCACTATAGAACATTCGTAAGAAACAATGCTATTGCTTATGTATAAAAATAGTATATTGCATACTATTAATGCTGATAAAAAAACCAGAGGCATTCTGGCCCACGATTTACCGTGCGATCGTTATAAAATAGGTGACAATAATTTCTTACTAGAATTGTCTTGCTGCTAACGAAAATTATTTTAGATTCAAGGAAAGTTCAATATCTTTATTCATCATGACGTGATAAAAAAAATTGCATAGCTTCAAAGTGATTAGTTAAACATGATTTAGCTGAGATGGTGCATGATTTATAGTGACACGTTTGCAAAACATAAGTTTCTTCTTTCGTCTGCATCATGACAATTCATAACATAATAACTGTGTTAATGAAATCGTCCATTCATAAGTTCTGTACTATTGTATGATGATTACGGTGCCATTACATACAATGTATGACATGTACGTTAGGTCAAAATGCCTTACTGATTCAATTATATGAGTTTCTACATAACGCAACAGTTTTGAGGAGATTCCATACCAGGTGGTAAGGATGGCAGTATAGGATTGCCTTCGCCGTCAAACTGGATTATAGATTGTTCTCCAACAAGATCTGCAGGTGGCTGACCGCAACTTTGCATTTCTTGCATCAGCAACAAGGTTTTCTCAAATCGCTGTTTCTTTACTTGTTCTGAGTCATCTTCCTTTTCTTTCTCTAATTCCACACAAGTCTGTATAAAATTTATAATAAGTTGATGTTATATGCGTTATAGATATGGGAGATGTAAGGAATTATTCTCTTATATTTTATACAATGGACAATGCCTCCTCACCTTTTGCATGTAATCTAATTGTTTTGTATATCTTTCAAAATCTGCAGGTGGAAGGGTTGCTTTTTTCTCTTCTAACCATGCTGGGTATTTATCAACTAACTCTTTCAACGGTGGATAAAGAGATTCTTTGGATAGTAACGTTTGCATCACCACTTGCATAAATGGAAGAATATTCCCGGCTCCTTCGTCTAATGATGTTTGTTCAAACATTGCAGCTAAATCAGCTTCCGTTAAACCTGGTGCAGCATTCTGAAAAATGAAGCGGATTTTGAATAACTACAAGAACACATGCTAATCTAATCTAAGTGACTGCGTGATATTAGAAAGCAAATAAAACATGAAATTTACATAATGAACTTTAAACTTTTTCCAGGTTTTACATGTTTTTACAATATGTTCTACTGTACCATAAGAAACTTTGACTTTACCAAATATTAAGTACCTGAAGATTTTCAGATGTTGCAGACAAATCTTTTAATGCTTGAGCTATTGCATTCTGAAAATCTGCATTTGAATTTTCAACGTTGATTCCCTCACCACCTGTCACTGCACTAGCCACTGTCTGTGCCATTTTTTGAAAACAAGCTCCCATTTCACTGTCTCCACCTGAAAGATAGACACAGTTAGACGATTGTGTTACTAAGTAAAATAATTTTGTTACCATTTTGTATAAGTTCTTGCAGATTTTTTTCAAATTGATCAGCAGCTTGTTTAATGAAATCTTGCGACCATTGTTCTTCGACAACAGTGGCTGATTCAACAACATCTTTCACAGGGTCAGCAGCTGATGCAGGTGAAGGATCATTGCTTTTAGGAACAGGCATTGGAATTCCCTTATTTAAATCCTCCAAAGCACCTAGTTATAATAGATAAAATTATACAATTATTTTCTAGAGACATCAACAGCCTATAAGATAATTTTAGTATTGAGACTACTACGTTATGGATTCAGAATCAAACATTAACATATCTATATTATAAAATGCTTCGTATTCAAATATAATCATCAGTACAAAAAGTATTCTGAAAAATAATCTATTGAGAAATTATATTTATAGTACGTACTATGTTACATAATGAATAAATAAATATTATTAAATGAAATGAAAATATACAACAGAATTGATACAAACTCTTGTACATAAAACAACTGTATCATTTATAAATCATTCTTTAAATGTTCAATTATAAATGCGTAAACAATGACTTGGTGATACACAAATGATTCTGAGGTTAGAATAACTTTCAACATTGTTTCAAGTAAGAAATGTATTTATATGACGTACTAATTTAAAAGTTAACTCACTGTCTAGCAGATCGTCTAGTTCAGCATCTACAGTTTGCTGAGGGTCTTTCTTTTCGTCAGACATTTTTGCCTTTTTCGGATCAGTTGTTTCAAGCTCGAAGTCAAACTATACTATTTTTATTTCAGATAATGAGAACCTCTGAATACAAGTAGACGAAAAAATGATGAGCACAGTTTTTCAAAGGGGCAAAGGACACGATAAAATGAAATCACGTAGAATTAATCAAGTTCACTGTCAACATATTATCATTCATTCGCTTTATTATTTATTACTAAGTTCAGGAGTAGACGATGCATCATGATACCGAGAATTACATAACTATCAAATCAATATTAAGCATCTCCGTGAATCATTTCAATAACAGAAAATAACAGTACGAATAACATACACGTGGCACTTTTGATAATCTTTATATTCTCCGTTATTAATATTTTTACATTTTCTTAAAATAACATGAACATGTTTAATGTTTTTTGTTATTAGTGTTAGAATCCGAAAGTACGTAATTTCCTTCGAAAGAAAAAATATATACTATTATGTTTGTTGTACTTTAATTATAAATACAGTAAACTGGAGTAACGGTGCTAGAAATTAGCTGTCGCAGCTTATCAGCCTTTCACTTTCATAAGGCTACCTATCCTGACCGTTATCCCGCTCAGAAAATATTTTGTCTAGTAGCTCGTTACATACATCTACTTCGTCGACACTTTCCTCAGCTTTCAATTCTTTTAAGTATCGCTCCAATGTGGGCTTTAAGCATAGCTCTGGTCGACGACACTCTCTCAATGCAGGCAAATAATTGTTACAAGTTAATCCATTCAGAACTCTCAGTAATTGTTCCCTGTAAAATAAAGATCCTTAAGCCATTGCAACAAAACTCTGTAGAATTTGTTTTTCAATAACTTTATGATAAAAGAAATATACCTTGTATCTGGAAGAAGACCTCCCATAGCTAGCAGGCCAGCAGTCTGCTCTACCAAACCCATTCTGACTAATGTAGCTTTTAAGTTATCAGAATTGTCTTTGTTGCACAAGGACGACAATAAAAAGGCTGATTTTATTTGTAATTTTTCCACAGGACTTTGTATTGCGCGTAAAAGTACAGAATATCCATCGTTTACATCCATATGCCTCAAGGACATGGGATTTTCTCGGACTAGACCTAAAACATATACAATGGCGTTTATAATCGTAGGTATGTAGCATTCAAGAACAAGAAACATTGTGTTATCAGTACATCAGTACAATAATTATTTATATAAATTAAAATTATGAATAATATGCACAAAAATTATTTGAAATTACTTACAAGACACAGCATACAGTGCTTTGATTCTTGCTTGTTCAGAGGGGTCTGAATCTACCATATTCAATAATATGGGCATTGCGCCAATTTCCAGAACTTTCTCTTGGCAGAAAGGATTATTTTGCGTCAATTCTGCGATAATATCTGCTGTTCTCCACCTGATACTACTATGAGGAGAATTTAAACAAGGACCAATAATTGAAAATCCTCCAATTTTGTAAAAGTCATTGGCAATATCTATATTATCAACAAAATCTGCAATTCTTTCAAGTGCTGCTTCATATTCAGATGGATCGTCAACTGGCTGAAGTTCACCAACACCTGTTAAGAGTTGAATTGCCTTCTGTAATTCGTCTATTACATTCACTGCCATTGAAGACAGTGCCGCGTCTAAGAATTTCTTTCTCTGAAAAAAAATTAAACACATGTAGCAACTCAATACTCTTCTCATCTAAGATATTATATGTGGATTTGCAAAGTGTCTTGTAACTAATCATAGTTTAAAAAGATGCATATTTTATTACTTTAATAGTGACCTCTATTTAGCATATAGTAAAATTTATTTATGCTGAGATTATTTCTAATTAATTTACCTCTTCATCCAGTGGTTGAAATTGAGAGCTATGAGGAGCATCTTCAGACCGTGTTGCTTCCATTGCAAATCTCAGGAGCCCTTGTAAATTAGACGGTTGTCTTGGTTGTTGCTCCAAAACTCGAGGAGGAGGTTGATTAGGATCATTTTGAGGGCGAGGTGCTTGAATTGACAGTGGTCTCATATTACTTTGGCCACTGCTATGATCAGCACTGTTATTTGTTCTGGAATTATTGCTGAAATAATACAAATGGAAAATACTTAAAAAATCGATAACAATAACAGAATGACATATTGTAATGAGGTATAAAATGCATATATGTTGTCTAGAACCATGATTCACATACACTTCAAAAATTTTAATTATAACTAATGCCAACAATAAACATTTTGATATTCACCAACAATGTAAAAGTATACAAAGATTTAGTCTTTGAGATTCTTTTAAAGGACTCAACATTTCATTTGATAGATATTATAGAATGCTCTGGCAAAATCTGGAGTATGGAAAATGTGTGTCACTTATGATCTTGTACAAAATTAGAATTACAATAATCATTACAGACATACCTGCTCATATTGTCTTCGTTTATTTTTTTTGTTTGTGATGCACCCATGAATTAACCAAAATTACGTGTAACGGTTCATCCGCAGAGAGACTGAGGACGGCACATCCCTAGGAATTTGTCGCATAAACCACACGTGATGTCGAAGAATTGGACTGCTCAATACAAACGTCCAAAAGTTTGTCTTTCTAGGACGATACTTTAAAAGGAATGGCCTCTATGCGAAGAACGTAAATGACCGTATATAAAAAAATCACATCTAACACGAAAAAAGTTCTACCAATCACTTATACTCACGGTGTCAGATCAAATAAAGGTTCGTTCAGACGATTCAGGCCAAAAGCGGAAAGCAATCAACAGAGATGAGTAGAGAGACTGCCAATGGGCGAATTTTCTTGAACTTACTTTTTCCATGGCTCTGATGCGCCACCTGAGCGAAGGCCCGTCGAACCAGCCTCGCGTTTTTGATTACTCGAATATATATAGATATACTACGCCTGAGATTCGTGCGCTCCGTGAGACCCACGGTTTTATACAGAGTGGACACGTAGATAGAAAGACTTGTACCCACGTTTTAATACTGGTTATTACCTATACAAATTTCAATTTATGATTTTAATTTTTTTGATCTTTCATTGTTAGGCCAATCGCAATTATTTTCGGGATGTATGACAAATGACAGAAACGAATCAGATCTGCAATTGCTAATTGATAAATAAGAAGTTTTTGAGAAGTAACCTTCTATCCCGCAATTATACAAATGTTGTTATAAGAAATATACAATAATGAACCAAACCAAGCAAGTACATAGTATAAGAGGTACACTAAAAAATATATCTATAATATAAGAATGCGTCAAATATCTAATAAATAATATTTCAATGACTGCTACACTAGCACCGATTGTAAACTCGACCGAGTGCCGAACATTGACGACAATTCTCGAAGGCAGCGCTCGACAACCAGTGCCAGTAGGTGGGAGGACTGCCTGGTATACAAGGAATATATCGTCTCGGAGCTTTCATTCTTCCCAGACCTGTTCCCTTGGTCGTATCCGGCCTTACCTCGCTTGCGCGTCCTCTCTCTCGCTGTCGCTCTGCGCGACATCTCTCTCTCTTTGTCTTACTTATTTATCTTGTGTCTTCTGCTGCGCTATTGTTTCTTCGTGATATCACTTTGATATCACAGTCAGCTCCGTAGCAAATATGCCAAGACGGTTTGAGCGGTGAGGAGTCATGGGCTGGCGTCGGCACACCTTTCTGCGCTCTTTAGGGGAGCGGTCACGTCAGTCTGCGTTCACTTGTGCTACTCCACTTGGCGTATAGGTGTACTTTAAATCACCTGGTAACTTCTAAGCACCCTCTGTTGGGAACACTTTGCGCGCTGATCGACGGTTAACGTGGTTTGCTTCCGGTGACGAACGTGGTTCCTTACGTCTAACCTGCCCCGAGTTTCGGCAAGTGGGCGGGAAGTGACGGAGGTTGGCAAGCGTAATTTATTGATCTCTTGAGGATTTCCCGATTTCGGTCGGTTGCTGCTGCCGCGTGATTCGTTGCGGTCGACTCGGCTAAGGGTGGTCGTGTTTCTAGCCCGGCTACCTTTCCCGGTGTTCTGCGTCTGCGACCAAAGCATCCGAAAGTGCTTAATCCAGGTCTTTGCACTTATACCTTCTTGTAGCTTGCTACAAACTTGTCTGCGAATCTTGTGTTTTGCGTCTGCGTCTAAAGTTGGTCACAGTTCGGAACCCCTTCGAAAGTCCTAAGTCCTTTGCGACACAGCAGTCCGCAATACGTAAGACGGATCCCGCTGTCCGTGGAGGCTTGTCTTAGATTGTGCGTAATTTCTATAGTTTATAATATAACAGTATATAGTAACAATATATTTCTATAGTTTATATAGTAACAGTTGCTCTGTACTACGCTCAGATATGCGTATTGGTCCAATTGATAAAAAAATATTTTTTTACGAGATCTTGTAAATTTTAAGGCAGAAAGTTATATACATGATAGCGAATAACTCACGTGAAAATATTGAGTCGATTTAAAAATAATTTTTTTATAACCGTCCAAGGGTTAAGCGGAGACAACAAACGGTAGCCTCTATCGAATATTTTTGTGCCACAAATAAACACAGTCGAAAGTAAAGAAAAAGTTAAAGACAATAATCAATAATGTCTTTAATGTAGTTAGTACTATGTCAGCCCATTAACAATCTCCCTTCTCATTTCTGCAATCATCTAAAAATAACAGGCACTAAATTCGTAATCGAGTTTCAACTCTTTCTACGTGTACTCCTATGGTATCCCAAAAATCTTCTCAATCCTTCCTCTTCTGAATGGCGTCACTCGATCGTAAAGTTCTAGAACTAATTTCAAACACGAACTACATATAACCTACATATAGAAATGCCAACTCATTTTGACATACTGCAAAAACTTGAACGATATTCAAAGTTGGATTCACAAACTAGGGTTAGCAATCTGCTGACTTATGTCATAACGTAAAAAATGAGTGATTCTTATTATTTTCATAGAACCTTTATTTATTTTGTATGCACAATGAAAGTGCTATATAAATAATCTCTATTATCATTGACTCATAAAACTAGTTAGCGTAGAAAAAACATAAAATATACATCAATGTGTCACAGTTTAATCTTTTCAACATATTTATATAACTCAGAGAAAGTTTTTCTTTGCGAAATATACAAATTGAGGTACTACGTTACTCGTTGACCAGGCCATACGGATTTACGTGTAAATACATTCAATGACCGAGTCCCTTTAGCTTTCTGTCCTCTGCATATATTCTCATTTGATAACTCACCATGTCTGAAGTTTTCTTATGGAAATTAAATCTCGCGTCTCGTGGCTTAATCCCACGATCGTGCCACCAGCCATAGCTGAAAGTGCAAAAGAAAAATAGAAAAGAGGTGCACTTGACTGTGACTAACAATAATAGTAAATTGGTTTACTATATGACAGATGGCTCTTGATTTATCTGTGCAGATATACAAAATAAGAGCCTATTACTTCTTGTTAACTGAAACTGACTAGAACATTTTTATTTACGTGTGACTGGTCAGCAAGGGCCAACGATACAGATCCTTAGGCTTTTTATTATCCTCTCTTTCTATTGCTTGAACAGTGTCAGTGACGTCGACGTCAGCGCAGTTCAACATTTCACGTGAATAAAACTTTGGCGTAATATGATTCGCTGTAAAAATCAGGTGTGCCAACAGTGAATAAGTTTAGAAGAACCAATGAAAAGGAACTAGTTACCTGTCAGTCTAGAAACGCAAGCGTCGGAGCGTCCAGTTTCTTGTTGTTTCGAGAAGCAAAGTTTAAACGGTGGTCTTTCCAATTTTCTCCTGGAAATTGAACCAGTCGCCACAGGCGAGCTGTGGGAATCCGAATGATCGGTAGACATTTTTTTTCAATTTAACAAAATTCAAACAAACTGTACGATAACCTCAATCAGTGTTATGCGTGTACCTGGATAAAATAAACTAACGTCCCAAACAGTAAAGAGGATCATTTTATACTTCTTGAAACACCCAACGAATATGAGGGGATTCACATATTTGATCGATATCCTTATGGAAATACGTTGTCTCCTACAAATAGAAAGTTCCATCCTCGTATCCTCATTGTCCTTCTGGAAAGAACACGCGATCCACAATGCCAACCTTAAAGGTATTCATAATAGTATAAGAAAGTAATATGTGATAAGATTGCACGTCAGGTTACACAGGATGTATGTATAAAGGAATAGAAATTGAAAGGGGAAAACAATAATTGAATTCTTTCTCATAATCTTTTTAGTCGTTCCTTCTTCTTTCGTTTATTCTGGATGCTCCCCATTAATAATGCATATTCGAGTAAAGTATACGATTAATAATGGTTAGTCTGGCGCACCAATATTACAAAATTGTCATCCTGCCAACAAGTAGGCTGCTTCTCATTTATATCCGCGTCTTGTCGAGCATGAAGTTGAACTAACAATGCTCTCTCATGCCATTAACGCTCGAGCAAACCAAATACAAAAAACGTCCTGGGACGCGTAAAACTTATCGCGCCAAAGGTCGATTCATAAATTACAAAATGCAAAACCTGCCTTGTCCGTCGAATACCCTCTGCTGTACTCTTTCTCTTTATTTCCATTTTTTTTTTCATTCACGATCTATCACGAGCCGCAATCTCGCCTTTAGGCGCATACTCATATTCACATCCTCACACGCAAATCACTCTGTGTTCTCATTTACAAAATTTTAATGTGCACCTCATCGCTTGCCACTCTCTTTTTCAAATAGGTAGGTATTATATCAATGCACGGATAACTCAAAATTGAATTTGACGCGCACTTTTATCATTATCTTTTCATAATTTCATCGCATTTCCTGGGCAATCTACGTAAGTATATGTTATTTACATAGACAATATAACACCTGTAGACTTTTGAAAATCTGGCATCAACTCGTTACGTACTATTATATACTTCGTAGCTCTCTCTTTCTTTTGTATCTTAATAGTAACAGCTGGACATTATTCTCGTGGCTCTTTATTTTTTTCATTTTTTTTTTTCTTCATGTTACGCACTAATTTTAAGGGATCTCGTTTTCGACTTCCGCTATCTCGAGAACTTGTTCATTCTTAATAATATTACAGACGGTGAAGGTGGTTCACATTTGGATATTATTTCTACCCACCTCCACCACATCCGTCATTGTACGCGAGGGCCGAAAGATAGTAGTGAAAATGATCATGACAATAAGACGCAATGGAAACTGTTTCGTCCGCGAATCCAAAAAGTCTCGCTTTTTTTTCCCACTCTAACCCGCTTTGCTTTTCGTTTCGGTCTTTTTGCTCGAACGTACGAATGATAATTATCAAACATCTTGATAAACTCTTACTTTCTCTCTCCCTATGCTCGCGACTAATGAAACAATTCTCGATAGATCACACAATTTTGAGACTCAGCAATTTCGAATCTGGGACGGTCGTCGTAATTATTTTTCCACTGACACTGAATTTCCACACAGATACAATAATTCGCGTCGTTGCACAATGGAAAATACGGTGTTATTAGTTTCCTTAGATCGGCCGCTACGTATACGCGTAATATCGTCTTTCGTTGTTTCTCGTTGAGTCCGAGAACGAAAAACCAAGAAAAAAAGAAGCACAGGACAAACAAAAGTCCACGGAGAGATTGACGGGATATTTTTTTCATTCGAATTATCATATCCACAATTCATACGAAAGCGAAAATTTCTCGTAGCGAGAGACGGCGATCCTTAGGAAATTTGAAATATTCAAAGAAGTCGACGATTCGATAGGGGCTCGACAAAGGCTGTTTTCATGAAACTTAATGCGGACGAAACATCGTCCAACCCATTAAAATCCGCATACCTGATTCTGATACGCGTGCTATACATACTAACGATTGTGATAAAATGACAATGATACCGTTAAATTTATTGATGAACCTAATTATGATAATCGACCGTACATCCCCATGGGGACTTACGTCACGAAATGAGTGCTCTCTAAGAACTTTATATACGCAATTGTACACATAAACTTTGAAAAAAAAAAAAGAAAAAGAAACCATGCGAGAGTAAAGCACAATGGTATAAGATATTCATAATCAATTGTTATCACTAATAATATTATCGTAAACTTATTAGCAATATTCATTCGTTTCTATACGTAAAATACATTTTTCTTTGTCATTTCTCTTAAATGGATACTCGTATATATTATAATTTGCGACAACGATTTTCAAATGTGACGATTATTCCTATCCGACGTTACCGACAGCGCACGTTCGCCGAGCAATGGTAATGGATTCGCGACTAGTGATTGTTATCGTTTCGATAAAAATCGTTATCTCGCAAAAGAAAGCAGTGGACACGTATTTCATTGTTCCTTATGACAAAAGTTATTACAATCATGGAAGAAGTATTCGGGGATCCCCTTATCAATAATTATTACGTCAACCCAATTAGATGCTGCAAAGATGCTCCGTAATAAAATAATTATGCGAATACTGAAGGAAAAATCGATCGAGCCTTACGCCATTTTCGGATTGCGACTTCTTTGACAGAGTAAAAGGAATTTGGACAATGGTACTTATTACATTGGTATGTTGGTAGCAATGGTAATAGTTGTAATAATAATAATAGTATTGATAGTAATAGTAGTAGCTATAGTAATAGTAGTAATAGATGACAGTAGTAAACGGAGCTACTACTCATTCGTAAACCTAATTGAAATCCATTCGATATCCCACGCAAATTCTAAATGACGGTAAAGAATAATATATCTATATATCCTTTAATTTTACCGCACTTCCAATTTTGTCCCACCGCTTACGTCACGTCATCCGATAAATCTTGAAATTCATTATTATTAGGTATAATAAAGTTTGTACGTTCATAATCCAGTCTCAACATTTATATGTTTCGCTACGCTAACTCGCGTCATGCAAAAGTACATCAAGATGCCGTCTCTCACTCTCAATATCATATTCTTTCTCTCATTCTTATTCGTTCCTTACACATGTCACTAACCAATTGCACTTTGACCTTCCTCCTGTTTCCGTAGCAGTATGTACCTCTAGATATTACGTCACAAGTATATTATTTTTCGAGTTCCGTAGTTTGACACTTTTCACTGTCACAGAATAGAAAAACGTAGTGAAAGAATTTTTATGATTTCGTCACGTTGCTTCACTGTTGGTTTAGCGTACGCTGAGTCTACGTCACGACCTGTACAATGTACAGGCAGATCAAACAGTAAGCTGGACGGTAATAAAGAAATCATGATACATCTGGGAATGTCAGACGTTATGACATATCTAGTGGAGCTAGTATAGAACAATAATAAAGTGTAAAACGTACCGACAAGCAAAAGTACAATAGGTTATGTGACATTAATAAAAGATCGACGTTAAGCCTCACTCTCAAAAAAAAGTTTCACTCGCACTGAACAGTCCCAATATACAAAGCGTCCAATACCATCAACAGACTTCGCACCAGAAAGCATAGAGGGCGATCGAAGCGCGGAAAAATTTAAAAAGCCCGCTCAACGATCGCGGCCCTCTGCTTCGTTATCAACAAGCTCGCCAGTCACGTTAAAAATATATCATATATAGTACCTACTAACGGGTATGAAAAATAAAAAATATTTTTAGGCCATTTTTTTGCAATATTTTTATCATTTTTTTTTGGGACACAGGACAACGGGATAAGGAGGAATGAAGGATGTACGAGGGATGATATCGATACAAGGAATACAATGATTGATGGTGGATTACGATATTGTGGACGATTAATGCTGAAATTGGAGGTTAGGGTTTGTTTCTTCTTCTTTTTCTTGGATATTAAGAAACGGGTAAACGTCTATATGTATCTCCTATAAACTAACCTAAATATATAGGCACTATACTAATAGGTAGGTCTTTGTTATGTACACAATTAATCGCGCTCGTTCCACGTCGTAAGTATACATACTCTCGCATTTCTAGGCTATTAATTAAGAAAAAAGTTTATTAAAAAGCCCGACGTGCTCGAAGTGCACGGTTCGAGGTAGGTTCTCGCGGCTAGTAAATACCGCTCGGCTCGTACAGTGAATATATACGGTAGTACAAAGTAATAAGGGGATATTAAACAATTAATTCGACTCTGTGTGGACGTCTGAGAGGAGAACTGATTAATGCGGATGTGTGGCTTTAACGGGTGAATGAATATGGATAAATATGGAAGAGGCTTTTATCGCGGGAACCTTACCTTCTCTATACAGTATATTATAAGGTTTTAATATACGCATAACGCAGTGGTCGATGATACTACGATTATTCTTATAGAAATCCGGCAAAATGATGCGCGTCGGGCGACGCTGTTATCGAAGTATAATTCGTTTCTTACTTATAGCTTTACTTTTCTTTTAATACGTAGACAGTACCGCTCGTATGCAACCATACGCGCATGAGTCTCGATGCAACGTTTTTTTTCTTCAAAGTATCAAAACAAAGGCCGAAAAAGTGTTTCGACCGAAGTAAATAAATTTTCAATCCCTCTACGACAGTGAAAATACATGTTTCGCTTTAAAGAAAAATTTCGACAAACAAGGCTGATCGTGATACGGTGTCATTGTATTTCCAAACGATCCATCTAATAATGATCACAATATACGGGATAGTACAGTAAAAAAAAAAAAAAAGATGCAACCAATTAAAAGATGACTCGTGATTGTTTTTATTCCTTTTTTTCCTTCCTCAACTTACTCCTCTCGTTATTCAAAGAGCTTTAAGTCTGATCGATCGTGTTTCGTCTTCCTATCGCTCACACGCTCGTTCATATAATTTCTCACGCATCCATACATATACGCACTTGCCCCCCCCCCCCCCACTCACGTACACTTTTTTTTTAAAGTAACGAAAATTTATGATTTTTGAGATCCTCCCAATTTCAGTCTTTCTCCATCACTTTTACATACGCCTCTGGCATCGAATAAGACTCGTTGTTCTTCGCCTCTGAATTTATTTTTTTCAAATTAACATCCCATCGAGGAAGATACTACTTGTCGCCGACAGGTAACATAAGTGACAAAGAAATTCTGAAACGAGGGAATAGTCATTTTTGTGACCGCTACGCGTTTTCGAAATTCTCATTAGCTATCCCTGATCTATCCGGATCTAGACTCTATCTCCATCCTCCATGATCGATCTCCCTTACTCCATGACGATATGGGCCTTCTTTTTTCTAATCTCTCGTCCATTTATTCTCGCGTGTTTCGCTATTAATCTTAACGACACAATTGCATCTCTGCAATGAGATATTCGCGTGATCATAGTGAACGCTGCGTGGCTTCGAGTTCACTTTAAATTTCGCAACGGTTGAACGAACAGACCATAGTAATTTGCCATGGGTCTCGGATCGAGTTCACACTCACTAGGTTTCACGTAGTCACCATCGTTCGCACAGTTCACACGTGAAGTACAAATAAACGTGTGGAAATTGTCCATGTTCCGTGTTATAAGAAATGTAATACATAAGACGTATAATACTTAAGTCGATGCTTGGATTCTTTCCATACCGATAATTAAGAGCATTCGATAACGCGTAGCGGTCCAGATATCTTAAATGATATATATATATATATACGTGTGTACAAAGCCTTACAACAATGCTATACAAAGAAAGGTGATTCTCCTTACGGACTATTAGTTAATTCATCTCGCAACTACGCTCGTCCATTTTTCTTTTTTTGTTTTTCTTCTTTTATGTATATATTCTTTTATTCTTTCTTTTATATATATATATATAAGAAATATATATATATATATATATATCGTTTCACACGACGTACGTTGTTTCTTACTTCTACCATCATATCGGCGATACATAACGTCTGTAAATTACTTATTTATTATGGCCATTGCTGCATCGCTTTCATACTTTCCCGCCATTAACAAATATACCTCCTAACCACACTCTGGACTCTAATGGACAAGCTACTACACCGCTCACCTATTTATCCATCTGTCTCTTTTTTTTTGTTTTTGTTTCTTTGTATCCTTCGCTCATCGCAAACACGCTCTCTGTCTCTCGCATTCATCCACGCATTTACATCTTGCGCGACGACTCGCTTACTACGAGTCCCTAAATGTATTGTTTCTAATGAAAAATGAAAAAAAAAAGCATCCACACTCTCGCACATGCTCGAACCGTCGAAAGAGATCAAAGAGAAACGAGACTTGATCCCTCGGGATCTGCTTTTCTTCGAATTTCTCTATTAAGCTCTTTTCTTTTTTATTATCCGATTGCCTTATCCTTCCGTTACATAAAAGTGGCTACTACGAATTTCAAACCCGTCATGTGTGAGAAAGTCTTGTAGCTGTCGGCCGTAGAACGATTTTTCAAGACGACGCGAGGGAGATCGAGCGATGGCAGGATCGTTACTTCCTTCAGTAATTCGTAATGCCCACCCTTAGGGCAGATGTTACGATCGATTCTTTCGTAGTAGCAAAAAGCTTGCGAGTCAGGATAAAAAAGATAAAGTGAAACGACGACGGGGAAAAAAAATTAGGAATCGAGAAAGCCAGCATGGGTTGGTTCAGCCTCGGGGTCAATCCGCCGAGAAACTTTTATTGTCCGAATCAACACTCTCTTATTCATTTCTTTCTTATTCTTTCTCTTTCTCTTTGACACTCTTTCACTCTCGATCTTAAACTCAAATAAAAATATTGCTTCTCGCGTCTTCTAATGTACATGGATATCTTATATCTGTGTGTGTACATGTATATATGCATGATGTCTGCCTTCGTGTAATCGAACCGCAAAGTCTCCAAGTCGCGACCGGATGTTGACACTATGCGCAAACATAACTGCGACGGAGAGCAAAGTTAGTGGAGAAAAAAAAAAATAATATGCATAAGGTGAAATTTGACAGGCCGGAAATCGAACGACGGAGACTTTGCGGAAATGACAACTCTCTTATCTTGGAATAACGCGGCATTGGGGTTCGTTGAACCTGATAATAGAGCCTGTCGTTATTCTCTCGATTCCCGTGAGTAGATTTTTATCGGTCGTCACTGGGCGTCGAGACGCTTGCGCATTGATATTTTACACAAGTTACAATGTAAGTGTAAGTGTACGTGTGTGTCCTTATGCGTGTTATTACTTTTACTTTTTTTTTTATTTTTAATATTTCTCCCCCTTCAGTTACGGAAAGTGTCGATACGCAAGGATCTTTGCGCAGCCTCTTCGGTGGGAGCCCTGAGTAACCTCCCACCTTGACAGTACGGCGAGACTCGAAAAGACACTCGTAAATACTTGAAAAAAATACATATAAGCAAGAAACAATTGAATGCTTCTTAAAAATAAAAATAAACTGGGATGAAGTGTACTGCTCGCGCATTTCTCGTCAAGCGAAAGTGCGTATATATATACTTTCTTATACTGATATTTTATTAAATCTTTTATTTTTGGTAAAATCGCACCATGCTGAAACACGGTCGTATCTTAGATTTTTCTCTCGGAGAGATTGAGATCACTTTCCTTGGAATGTGACAACAATCGTCTAGCGAGTACGTGAAACACTACAGGAAGAACGAAATAAATCATTGCAATCATTGTGAAAGAGATGGCACTACGTTCAAACATGTCACCGCCCCTGATAAACGTTTAAAGGTCATTACAAAAAAAAAAAGGTGAATACTACAAGAATAATTTACATTAAACACGAAAAATGTACAAGAAACTAAACAAACATCTCAATGTAATTTAACATAATTTCCTTTTTTTTTGGTTTTCTTTCCCCCATTTTTTCCTATGTACATCAGTGCAAATTGCCGATTTCGACGTGAATCGCAAAAACGATTCCAAACGAATTTCATTCGGCTTTTAAAAAAGTAATTACCTTTTTAGAGTGTATTTTCGATCCTCGCCGCAAACCCAACGCTCGCGCGAATCCGCCATCGCGGTGCAGGTACAAAAAATTTCGCGGATACATGAATCCTCGCGTTCCATTAAATACAATCCTAATAGAGAGACCCACGCGGGGGAGATCGCGGGTCCCTCTCCATCTCTCTTATATATTCTCTCTCTCCCTCTCATCACAACGCAATCCACTTGTATCCATTTTACTTCACGCATCTAAACAAACCTTAAAATCTAAGCGCCTTACTTGCCTAATGAGCAAAACTATGTAACATGCACCGATCGCGTCACCAAGCTTCTTTACGTTAAGGGCACACACTCCTTCCTTATCAGACGATTGCCCTTTGTCCTTTTGAGAAAGTTCACAAATTT
Source organism: Syrista parreyssii (assembly GCA_030142615.1). Lineage (NCBI taxonomy): Eukaryota > Metazoa > Arthropoda > Insecta > Hymenoptera > Cephidae > Syrista > Syrista parreyssii. Next base: position 4,050,011 of record JARQTG010000183.1, on the reverse strand, counting down.
CTCACTTCTCGCTCATTCATGGATGTATGCATGTATGCGTGTACGTACGTGCCGGACTCATTTTTTTCCCCCTACAAAACTGCTCATCAACGTCCCTCTTAATTTGGCAAAACGAAGAAGAAAAATATCCTATACAATAATCAACATCTTCAATTCGCAATGGTCTCTTCGCGAGAAACATAACTGCGAAACTTAAACCATTATAAATTAGGCTCGTGACGATCGCGGAAATGCATACGGTCGCCAACGCGTAGAAAGGATTTTTCAGTAGGATTACAGTAGGACGCACGATGGTTACACGGAAATCCAAATCTGACAGGAAGGTCATCGACTGACTGTCCTGTTTTGCAGATATGAAAATCCTCGTGCTTCCACCGTGTTTCGCTCTTCATTGACACGATGTCACAGTGCCGCCCGTAGAACGAGATCCTTGCCATCATTATATATTTAATTTTGTTTTTCGAGACCTTCTTTGTTTCTTTTGCGTTAAACGCTACTTTTTTATTATCTACTCCTTGCAAGTCGTCATTAATGTGTACTTGGCATGTGTTTTGTGAAACCTGTTCTGTGTTGTGTGTATTTTCGTTATGCAGTTCCTTTTTATTTCACTGTGTATACTATGGTACCTATTTGCTGAACTTTCTTGTAACGACTAAGTGCTTCGTGGATTGGTATGTGTTCAGTGTATATAATTCCGGTATTCTTAATACAAAGCAAGGTGTAGTGTGTAGTGTGTAGTGTGTAGTGTGTAGTGTATAGTGTGTAGTGTGTAGTGTGTGGTGTGTAGTGTGTAGTGTGTAGTGTGTAGCGTGTGGCGTGTGGCATGTGGCATGTGGCATGTGGCATGTGGCGTGTGATGTGTGATGTGTGATGTGTGATGTGTGATGTGTGATGTGTGATGTGTGATGTGTGATGTGTGATGTGTGATGTGTAGTGTGTGCTCTGAAACAAATATTCAGAACTGCGTCCACATGGACACACAGTAATGAATATCGCAAGTAACAAAAAGAAGAAATAACCAAGAATTAAACAATATTACAGCTAGTGGAAAAAAAGGCCGGATGATCGCATAACAATGGATTTTGCATCAGTATTTTTCCGCTTCTTTCCTATTGGATACGAGGGAGTAGTCGCTCGTTACAAAATCGTAAAAAGCCACGTCGTCGTTAATGTAGTATTGGTGAGTAATAATCACGCCATTTTTAACTGTCCTGGTCCTCGTCGATCGGGTCGAGTCAACGCGCGTTGTCACCGTGAAAACGAAATGTTTGACGCGCCTTAATAAAAAAAGAAAAAAGAAAAAAAACAGTATCCGAATATTGAAGAAAAAATAAGCGGCATAAAGCTAGCGTTGACAATGGAATCGCCCCCGATGTCATTACAGAATGTCATTATAGAATGTTCTTCAAACCGTTGATTCAAACGTGTTGCGCCTTCGATTAACGGATGACGATGGTAAGGAAGATTGACGCGTCGCAGTGGCGCACTCGATCGACGAATTTCACTCAAAGAGAAAGAGGATCGTTCGCATGAAGAGAGCGTACTCTTTTTAGTTGAATACCCTCTCAGCCACTTGGGGAGGCGACGATGGCGCCATTTTGTCGCTCGAGAAGGTTCGAGCGAGCCTTAAGACGCCGCTGCATCAATCTGCTCTCGCTCGGAGGCGAAAGCCCAAATAGATGACTGAGCGATTCCTTGCCGATGAGTCGGTTTTTGCCGATGATCTTCGAGTCGCTGAGATCGATGCTCGAGTGAACTGAGCAGGACTTGAGGCGCGAGCCGCTGTCGAACTCGCTGGACGAATGGGTCACACAATTCTTTCCGTGCTCCGAGAGTTCACTGCTGGAGTCGGACATGTGACCGTATGGATGGTTGTCATCGTCCGTTGACGAGGTCGACAGACGTGGTTCTCGGTTCTCCGTGAGCTCCTCGAGATTTACTGAGAAGTGTTGAAGTACCACCCGATTCACCGCCATAGCAGATTCCGCAAAAGCCGAGAGTTCCCGGGCCGAATTGTTCCTTCTGAAACATCAATGTCATGCATAAATAAGACAATGTTCTGCAAGTCATGCGTGCAGATGGATACGAGTACTGTGTAAAGGAGCTACGACTAACCTCATGATCTGAGGAGTGGTCAAAGATCTCTCGCAAACCTCAATAGAGGTTGGTCCAGGATTGATCCACGGATGTTTAAGAACACTCTCGGCGCTTAGTCTTCTGTGCGCCTCTTTGACCAGCAATCCTCTGATGAGATCCTTTGCATTCTCCGAAATACATCGCCATTCCCTATCCGGGAAGTCATATCTACCCTCCTGAATGCTCGTGAAGAGTAACTCCTGGCAGGCTTGACAGTTCTCGCCCTTTTCCCAGCCGCAGTCAGTACCGCAGTTCCCATAAAAGGGCGGATATCCACACAGGAGTATATACATGACAACTCCTAGACTCCAGAGGTCGCAACGTTTGTCATAATAGTTGGCCTCCCCGATGAAGGCCTCCACGACTTCCGGAGCCATGAACTCGGCACTACCGACTGGTGTAAGAAGCTGCGGTGTAGCAACAGGGCTGGACAATGAATTATTGAACTTTATGCCAGAGCCCAGGTCGAAATCGCAGACCTTTATAGGTGTCAGCTTATCAGGATGTACGCAAAGGATATTCTCAGGCTTGAGATCCCTGTGGGCGATTCCTAATGAACAAAAAGAAAATATTTCACAAATGAAAACTCTCGTCGCATTTTCACGCATTAATTATCTAGCCAACTCTATGAAAAACTTACCCTTCTTGTGAAGGAAATTAAGCGCACTGGCAATCTCCCTGACAATCTCACTAGCCTCCCTTTCGCTGAAGTGCACCCGCTCCTGAATCCTGCTCAATAATTGCCCGCCATTAATCTTCTCGAATACGAGATAGAATCTCTCGTCATCCTCGAAGAATTCAATCAACTGTATGATATTAGGATGACCCTGACAATGATGGAACGTCTCAACTTCCTTGAAGACCCGGGCGCGAGCATGTCCTGGTATCTTGTCAATGATCTTCACTGCATACTCCAGATCGGTATAAAGCGAGGCGCAAGTTTGTACAGATGCATACGCCCCCTCGCCAAGAACTTCACCGGTCAGTTTATACAATTCTGTAATTAAACAAAAATACTCTAATTAGTCTTACGTCGCCCAAACAATCTCTACAGTAACTCCTCACAAGTTAATCAGCAACAACAAAAAATATCTACAAATCCATACAAATTCTATCCTCGATCAATCTTCACTTGACGCCAATCGAGCATACAAATTATTAACAATATTCGTTCCTTTCATTTCGCTCTAAATGAGATACGCCGCCTTAAGGAGAAAATCGCGGCGCGAATTACAATCATTGCCGTCGGAGCAGTATAATATTTAAACTGCGTCATTGATTTTATACCTGAGAGGATAATCGTGATAAAGTGTATAAACAAAGAATGATAAATACTATAACGAGATATACACTGCTACAAAGCATCAATTGTTTCTAGTAATTCAGTAAGTTCTATGAGTAGCCAGTATAAAAGGGACGCAAGTTCATACGGTTAACCAATATTACGGCTATTTCCTCCCTCGTCCGTTAAAAATCGCCAAAGGCAAATTTTCTCAACAAGAATCCCAAGTATCGGACGCAGCTGTAATGATAAAGGTGCAAGCAACGAGAAGAACTCAACCGTCTATAAACCACAAGCAATAGCAATGGCAATAACGTCGAGTTGCTGAGCGTTCAGAAATCTAGAAGAATTAATCAAGCGTAATAATCGCCATTGGATTGACCGATAAGATAAAGCACTGACGACTAATAATCATCAAATAATCCAGAATCGAACGGGCATCTATATATAAAGTGAGAATGGCTCAATGGGTATTGTATAAAAATGTCAACTGTCCTTTGTCCCTTCTTTAAATAAGCATTGCTATAGTAACGCAATGAAGGAAAACAATAGTTACAAACAAAAATAAGGTTAACTAAAACATAAAATCGCTTGTGAGGATTCGCCATTAAAAAAAAAAAAAAAAAAAAAATGAAAAAAAATGAAGACACATGTGAGCTACGGGCCTTAAGGATAAAGCATGAATCTTGGTCGTTTGTATTAATTAGAAGGTTCAAGAAGTATTTTCTAATATGTCCTCCGTGCGCAATCAAAAATGTACGCTGATAATTAAAATTACTTTTTTTTTTCCTATTGGCAAAGAACGATACAGTTCCATCTATAGTAGACAAGAGAACTAGATAAATATGGGCCGCACTACAAGGTCTTCTTATTACAAACCGGCGTACAGCAGTAATTCCATTAAACTGGATACCCGAGACTATGAAAATCTAAGAAACATTGCATGCAATGTCATAACAATAATGCCGGCACAGAGACTGCTGTAGCAGCAAAAGATATTTCTCGTTGAATGATCAATCTCCAACGAACAATTGACTTTCTTCGATTTGCCTTTTTTTTTCTACCATCTGATTTTTCGATGAGTCACATCAGCTAGGTCGTGCTAGATCGCGTGACGAAGTCTAGACATGTCGCTCTCTGGCACGGATCGATACCAGGAAACAAAGGAAAAAAGATCCAAAAGTCGATAGAGTCGACATCTAATAAAACAACAATAAAAATAGTCCAATGAAATCCTTGTCGATGACTATGGACTAAGGATCTACATCCTAGAGTGTCGAGTGACCAATTTCCGGCTGCGGTAAAATCTCAATGTAACATAAAATTATATATTACAGCAAAAAAAAAAAAACAGAGTCACGTAAAATTCCGCCCCAACGAATCCATATTTATCGAGACAAAAATTCTATTATCTGTCGGCAGACTTCCTAATAACTAGAGCACGCGAGGCATGATCGTTCCGTGTTACCGAACGGCGTCATTCAAAATATTTCTTGCACAGTGGCCTCATGAAGAAGTTACAGCGTCATCCAGGTAATCGGAGTTACCGTGGCGCTTCGGTAAGGTAATCCGATTTCAAGGTCCCCCCGATCCACGTCTTCCGCAGCAAGTACGACACGCCTAATTGATCTAATTTAAATGGGTTACGCTGCTAGGTCTCCGGCACGAGTATCCAGCCATGTTAGATCACGTGAGCAGAGTGTCCTGCGTGTAGACGTTCAATGTCAAGGTCGAAGGGGTGACCAACTGCCTCTACTAAACTTGCCCTGGTAAAGCTGTTGCTACTCCTCTACCATTCCACACCCATTTTGTTCCTAACCCGCCGTTGGCCATATCCCTACTTTCCGGCTGTGTGCGCATATACAGATACCGTATATAAGCCCAATGCTTAGCAACGCCACAGTCACCTAGCAACCCAAAACCGATAATGTTCGCTTCCATTCCTGTCCGCGCCGGTTAAACGCTCGACTCGCCCTTCCCGTTCCTACTAACTGTCACGAGTTACAGGAGGAAATAAGAAGTAGACATGAAAACGTCGAGGAAACTGAGTTTTTTTACGAAATAGACGTTGTACTTCACCATTCTGAGATCCTCGAAGGGTTCGATGCTTTAATAACCGAAATAATAACAAATGTTACGTAAGCCATTAGAACGTTCGAAGGCTTACACATCAGGCACAGAACATCGCTCGACTACGTGGAAACTTTGAAATGCGCGATAATGTACAGCAGACAATAATGATACTTTGTGGGACACGGAGAACTGTCCAAAACATTTGTCGAGTCGTTTGTAGCAATCAATACGAACGAGAGACCCGTACGCGTCTTCTCTGCCTTTCTTCTCTATCGATAAGAAACCTCGGTGGTAAAATGGAACTTCCGAGAAGGCTGCTTCAGTAATCGACCGCCAGATGACGCAACGCTCGAAGACACTGAACTCCCTCAGTCTACATTATCACTATATGCATAGTGCAGGGTCTATAGTAAACGCGCTGGCGAACCCGGTTCGTCGTACGTTGTATGTATGTACAGTGTAGCCGGATGATGCAATGGAGCTGCCTGCTAGAGAACATTCTCGAATGGAGACCAAATGTCGCGCGTCCAGAACAGCCGTATGTATGTATGTATATATATATATATATATACACACCAACGATATAGAAGCTCGTTAAGATTATTATTATTATCAAGATAAATGGAGGACGTCAGTCAATCCATAACGAGTAATAATCTTATCGGGAGAAAGATTAAGGTGAGAAAAACTCAGTGAAAAGAAAAAGAGGCAATGTACCAACAATTATTACTGAAGGTGTTCACTAACGATATTAGACCAAATCTCCCTTCCGGTAATGATATCCGGTGTTTACAAACAACGGTCACACGATACGCGCCCTTTTAAACTGCACTTTGTTCACTATTATTAGCTATGAAATCAAAAGCCGTAGATCTCACGTGCCTTCGTGTTATTAATTCGTTCACGTACCTCCAGAATTAAGTAAATCAATGAAGAGTATCCACACCATGCAAGGAATCACAACGGCATTAATAAATCCTTGCTTTGACCCGTCGGCAAGCTTATATCGTTAATTACACCCCGAGAATGGAAATTTACACATGCGTGCATATATCCACGTATATATCCACGTATATATCCACGTATATATACACATATATATACTCCATTTCCCTAGATTATCAAGAGTCAGAGACGTCTCCCATGGTAAGACTTCCTTCATCAATTACCTTGGAAACAAGATGAAACCAAGGACGAGCCGGAACGTTTCTTCCTGCGTCTCTTGCGTCTCGCCTCTTCCTGACGCGCCTGCACTGCGCTCATTGACTCACCCGTCGAGGCGACGTCCCTGCATCCTCCATCACCTAAAATAACAAAATTTATTATATTTAGCAGTGTTATACATACTACTCGTTACACTAATCGTACGACAATCATTGGATAAGCTTTTTAACAGTAATGTCTTCACGACTTGACAACAACTTTGCCATTGATCAATAGCGAGTAAAACGTGTCAAGCAAGTCGTGTAAACGTTAATCATTGAGCAGGCTTTTGTTGTGTAAGGTTCCTTTCAACAAACAGAACTCCGTTAATGGCTGGTTTATTTATAACAGCCTGACGTTGCAATGCAACTTATAATTACAAAGAGGTTATCACTGCGGTGGAGCACATACACCGTTAAAGCACAGAACTCTTGTAATTAGTCATAGCACGGCTTTCGAGTCTATTTCTATGCTTAATCTCCACGGCTCGGCTCTTTCTCTATTTGGTTGACTGTCTGACATTCTTCAGGGTCTTCTGAAGACTGGGACCGGAGAGGACTACCAAGAGAGAACGGTATACCAGACAAGAAGAAAATTACATAGAACCCAACAACTCGTATTACGATTTCCGTCGAACCACCAAACAGCCAGACCCTTCTCTACGCTTCTCTGAATATTGTTCCCACGAGTCGCTTCCTACCCTATGGCTGTTACTACAGAGGAATAGTACAGACTGGTACAAAATGGCGTCTAGAATGTATTTTATACCGAGAGGAAAGCTTTAAGGTCGGTTGAGGGCCACTGCTGAAAATCGAAGAGCCTGACAAACCAAGGGCGGACGTTCCGGATTGCACGTACGCACGAAAAATACAGGGCGTCCTCGTGCAGAGACTTCGACAAGAAAACTGTTAGACGACCTTAGTGTGAATGACGTGGGTAAGGTCACTATTGCTGCCACTATACGGAAGTTTCGATATTATTGACTCTACGTTTCCTGCTTAATTCAAACAAAAAGAACGCGACGCAGGTACAAACGAAATGCAAGGTAGCGGCTGTACAGGCAATCGACTGATACCTAATAATTATTATGGGCTCGGATCTGTGCTTGATTCTGTGCATCGCACCAGTGCCGTACTCGCTCGTCTTGGTTCCCCGTTCTCTTTTTTTCTATTTAACGTGCGGCGCAGCTTTTTCTCGCCCAATTAAAACAACAATGCCGAAGTAATTGGAGGCAATTGTCCGGGGCCAATTATATATTCAGACACGTGTGGCACGATGAGATAATGCGGACAATGAGAATAACGCCAGGTCGAGTGTTGGATGTTTACACATTCGTGGCTATCAAGCATACACAAGTGTTAAAAGTGCGTACACGCATGTCGAAGCACAAAAATGTAAAATTGTCGAGAAAAACAAAAAATTTTTTTTACAAGTAAACAAGAAATTTTAATACGTAACGAGTGATATGATTGCCACATATTTATTTCAAAGAAAGCTAATTAGATATTAGAATTTTAATAAGGTGCCACGTATCACGTATGCTATTTAATGAATCGTCATTTATCAAAGAATGACGCTTTTCATAGGGAACAACATAGAATTACATACCCCTTCGCCCTACAATATCCTGTATCAATGACTAACTAAGGGATGATCTAGGAAATCTAACAGTAATAAACGATTATATATATATATTTACATCATCAAGCAATACCTACGACTACCATATACATCTAGAGGCAAATGGTGTACCAACGTGAAAAATTATGTCAACCGTTCACAATATCACAGGTTAAATTTCCTGACGTCAAACGAAAACACAGGGTATGGAATGCTCCATAGAAAAAGCTCTGCTGTATGAAAGAAAAGAAGGGATAGCAAGGACTGCAAGGGAGAGACGTGAAACGTTTTGACCAAAATACTATTGACTACCGTATATGCATGTACACACAATAAGATACCCGACCAAGGATATTGGTCTGGTGTTCCCTGGTATGTATATATATACAGCACAAAGAAGTAGCGGGGTTGGCTGCTCCCCAGCGGCAAGGGAAAAAAAGTACCAGAAGCACCAGCCTCTCGAAACTTCCATTGAAATTTCGATTTCCCCGTGCAAGCGGGGTTCCTCTCTCCCTCTCTTTCTTTGTCCCTAGTAATACCCAAGCGCTGAGCACAGAGCGACATACGGTGACAAATATGGCGCCACTTTGCGTGGCAGTCGATGCAAACTATTTCATAGCGATTAGTTACACGGCTGCTACATAGTCAAGTGATGACGTCACTCTCTGTTATTCATAAAATTCATTAAAAATTAGACCGGTACGAATCCTGTCACGATTTCCTTGCGATTGTTCGCGTAAATATTGTTTCGAGTATTTCCTTGGTGCTCATAACGACCACATTCTTTTGTTCGTCCTCGTATATTGCTCCCGACATACGGCTAGGTATTACCTGTCAAACTGCTACGTCGCCTGTCTCCGAGTCTGGTGACTCAAAGGAAACCTACTGAAAATGACTGTAATTTCTAGTTACGTGTACAGGATGATTACTGTGGGAATCGAAATTGTCAATGCAACCCGTGGCGAATTTTCAGAGCGTACGATTGAGCAGTAACAAGGAATTGAACGTGCCAGTTCGACCCGCTGGGAATAGATTAATTGTACCTATACGCTAGAAGACAGGGAATGATCACGGTACGCGAATAGATCTGAACTAACCGGTCTCGACTTATCCCCTTTCACGCCGTCGCCTAGGTAGCGCGAGATCTTAACAGCGAGAAAGTTTATTCACAAATGGGACTCTCTTTCTGTATTCCATACGTTTCACAAAGATGGACGGCCAGTATAGCGTTCGCACGTTTTTCCGGCTAGTCGCGCACCGCGTACGGGAAATATAATTGGCATTGCACAGCAATGCAGGACACTGAAAACCCGGGTAATCGTGGATTGTTGACAGTTTGCGAAAATCGATAAAAGATTCCGAATCGTTCATAAATAATACATAGAGAAGAAAATATTAATTTTAGCAGTATTACGAGGAGTAACGGGAGTTAACATTGACGAATATATAATATTCAACTTGTGCACCGATACCGATTCATTTATATAATTTAAAACCCTTGTATCAGCATCGGTCGCAGAGCGAATGATAAGAAGGTGATCGTTAAGACGCGTATTACCGTTAAAAAATGCCGATACACAAAAACCCGCCATTTTGAAGTCAGTGCGCGATGGCTGCTATATTAACGTGCAATTCTACGATACTAATATTTCATATAGATATGAAGAGGACTTCGTTACTATTAAGCCTACATGTAGAATGTTTAACGAGGCGATATATATGCCAGCCAGTATGGCTTAAGCCGTCGCTCTTGGAATCGCGAGTGGGCGACAAGCGACTCTGCCTTTGGCCTGGCGTGGGTTAAAGAGAAATCAGCCGAAACGAGAACGACGAGTTGACAAGCGTATGTATGACTATATTATATTATGCCTCTACTTGTTCGATTGTCTTTCACGATTCGTATATGAGAAACGATCGACGTTAGAATACCTATTGTATCCCCCAGTAACGAACGCAGAGACCGTAGATGGATTAGAGCAATTTCTACGTCATACTCCTAAGTGTATTTACAATTGTGAATTTGTTCATCCCTAACGGGAAGTAGATGTCACTTCCGTGGATAGAAAGACGGAAGTCCGGAGTGTCGCTCCGTGGCGAAATTTCCAGAAAATTATGTCTGGTTTCGCATCGACCGAATCGACCACCTGTCCCACAGCAATGGTTAGCACGGGATGCGCGCGCACGTGAAATTAACAAAGCCCAGAAAGGTAATAGTCGCCATTGAGTAACAGTGGGGACAACGGTGTACTGGTATAAGGAAAGAGGGTCTAAGGATAAGTGACACGATCGGATATATGGTGACTGTGGATCTCCAAAAGGATGGATCGTCGAAGAAACTCTATGAGAAACAGATACGTGAGAGTCGATGGGTCGATTCAAACCGTGGGTTCTAGCGAGCCTCTTTGGTGGCAGGGCGATAATTTTGTTTGAGGCGAATGTATTTTCGTGCGCCTGTTGCCGGCACCAGCGGACACCCAGCAGAGTTCAATGACTGGCACAGAAAAGGAACGCCGCCATCTTACCAGAAGATATGCACGCGCGATAATATTTCATTTAAGAGAAGGATCGAGTACCGCGTCTCCAAATACGATTGTGTTGGTTTTACTAGTCGATCTTGCGACAGTGTCTAATTTTTATGTTTATCCCCACGTATCTAAACTACTCATTCAGTATCTGACTCACTATAGTTTCTTCTAATCACCGTAAGAACTTTCTAGAATTCTACAGGCATATTACGATTTCTATGCTGCAGTAGTGAACCTGGAAACCGAAAGGGACTTCCTTCTCGTTACCTTCTATGATCTTCGCTCTACTTGGGGCCTCCGATAACCTCACTTTTTATACACCAAAGTTTCGCAAGACTATAAACGTTAGACGTGACCCAGGACACTTATGTACACCCGATGCTGTGCAATATAATTTTAGAGGTTATGTACGCTACGTTCAGCACGTATAAACATTGTTAACGTTTTATATATCTCGCTCGAGTATTGTGGAACGAACACAGGCCTGATTGACCTTCGTGAGCCGTTGAGAGAGCAGAAGGTGAAAATGAAATTATTTCCAGCAAGCCAATAAGAGATCGTTGTCAACCACTGATAATTCCTTTAACGATATTAACTATCAATAATGTGGCACGAAAAGGGAGTAGATATTGGCAATTTTATCAATTGTCGAGTTACCATGTAAGACGTCTTATGAAACAGCGTGTATATGTATGTATGTATGTATGTATATATATATATATTTCAATTTCTATCAGATATATAAGTATCAGGTTTTTCCACAGGATCTTCTTTGTCTGTTTAAAGCGGATGTGTCCCTTTAAGACTGCGGAGCGTCATGCGCACGAAGAGCCCTTTTGCCTTTGTTCTCTAGTTTGGGCTGCCCTAGGAGGCCGGATTCGCGTCGTCAAGTCGAACCGACTAACCCACTTCCCCTTTCGAAAATAATCCAGCGTCGTTTCGCTCGCTGCCAAGAAGAACATTGCAAAATTTTGTTCGTGACATCGCTCGCCTACGTCTGCGACCCTCTAAATATCTATGATTATGAGAAGCAGCCTTTAATACGACTAAAGGAAACAAAGGAATCAATTGACTTTACGAACCAGTACCTTTCTTGGACGATCGTTACACTAATAAATTGGTATCTCTCAACTTTTCACTTTATTATTCAATTTATATTGCCACCTCGCTAAAAGATTCTATTTCCATGAATTTTAGAAAAATGTCCATCACAGTACCGCGCGTACTTTTAAATTTGTGGAATTATTTTATATTTTATGAGACGCTCTCTTGTTCCTGTTGGCTGTAACGTGGCGAGAATGACGCTTGAATTATTGAAGATATTTTTAAAGAGCGAACATTAGATTTCACATAGGTACCTTTACGAGTGTAAAGTAAAATATTGGCGGATTTTTATGAAGCTAAATTAAGTAGCGTTTTTAATATTCCGGGACTCGTTGTCATTTGACAACAAGAGCCGGTAAAATGGCGATGAGCACCATTCGCTGTGTATAATGTACCAAGGGTATCAATTAACGAATGCGTGTGAAAAAATAAAATACACAAAAATAAGCTAGAACCAAGAACCTAAAACAATAATTGTGCTTACCTCTTCCGCCATCCTGGCGTCCGTCCTCACGCTCTTCCAAAATTTTCTCAACCATCTTCCTCGTAAAGAGTGTAAATGTTCAATGTGTCCAAAGTAATAGGGGAAAAGCGCGAGCTTCTCTTCAAGACTAATCTCTCCACACCAATCTCTCCCCTTTAGGGTTTAACTAGTCTCTTCGCACCGGTATCAATAATTGTAAAAAAGAGTCAGTCGTATATACAAAAAACGCCTATCCACTAAGATACTGATATATTCTTCTTAGAGCGATCTTTTTTCTTCGAAGTTTTCTCTCTCTCCCTCTCTCTCTCTCTCTATCACTCTCACACTCACTCTCTCCCTTTGTCTCTCTCACTCTCTAACTGTCGCACCTGAATCGTTCTCAGAAAGGGTTAGATCGACGATATATCAGCGTAGGTATCACAGATATAAATAAATATATAAAGCCTATCTAGTCTCTTCGCGCACGCTACGTTCTTTTTTGGACTATGATCTTGATGTTATTTTAAATCTTCTTTTCAATAAATACTATCACAGAATTTGACACTGCACTTCTCTATATCCTTCTCTTTTTCTCCGCCTTTTCTCTGCTCCTCTTATTATTCTCTCTGTCTGCTCTATGGTCTTCCTTCCTCTTCCTCTTCCTCTTCCTGCTCTTCTTCCTCTGTCCTACACAGGACAGATAACTCTTCTCAAGTATCTACCCCTCTCTCCCTCTCACAACTCTCTCTCTATCAGCTTTTCACTCTTCGCTCTCCAAACTTCCCGTCGAAAAGCTACCTCGTCGGCTCCTCAGCGAAGATCTCGACAGGACTATATGGGTGTTTTCGCAGGCGAAAATCCCTCGGTGTTCGTTTCTCCGTCGCTATCGCACAGCCTCTCGCACGTAGCGGTGATCGGGCTCGGAAGCGCATTAAAAATCCTTCGACTAGCACATCTGGTCTTCTCTCGTTCACCGTCCCTCACTGCTCGGCAGCTGGTTTCCGACTAGTCCCAACAAGATGGCTGCCTTTCTACTAAGCCCCTTTGCGGCCCCCCACTCTTGCCCATTCCCCTTCCATCACAGCACCTTCCGATCCCCCTACCCTCTGCCTCAACCTTCGCATCGCGACTTCGCCGACGCCCTCTGCAATCCGTGCCGCGTCACGTACGCACCGTGGTTCTCAGAAGGCGGAGCCTACTCTAAGTTGATACAAAGATAGTATACGAAGTCATAAGGGAGAGATGATGCAAAATGACCGTGTTACGTGGAACTTCCGACCACTAAAGTATACTCGACAGTCTCTTTGAGTAAATTTACATGTAAGCCACGATACATGGACTTCCTGACCATACATATGCGAACGAATGTTCTGATAGTGATACCATTATTTATGTGCTAACAAAAGAGTACTCCTGGCACAAGGAGAAGAAAGAATTTCGTCAACTAAAAGGAGTAAGGATACCACTAATAATGATTACAATAACGATAACAATTATAAGATCGAGGTAATACATCAGTCATACATATTCATGGCCCAAAGGATGCTCAATGAGAATTGAATAGAATCTTGTTAATCATTCCTTTGTTTATATTCTACATAAAAGAATTAGAATATTTTAAGCTCCCTGGCTCCTTCATTTTACCTTGTTTACAAGAATTTTTTATATCACACATAATATCCCATTCAAATTTCAATACTCATGTGCATACGTGCACTATGTTTTATAACAAAGAAGTTGAGAACCACTTTAGATTCTCGTACGTTCGGCGCTCGCTGCTGACTCGCTGCTCTGCATTAACGATATTTTCTACTCGTGCAGTTTCGTACAATTTTTATAAAATTCACAATATTTCTGGCAGTAGACTTTGGTATAGCTTATAATTACATAGTATCAAAACTTGTCTTCTCCGACTTGTATTCGCCGGTTGTGCCAGATGTACACGGAAATGACGCCAGGTCTCGTGGTACTTTGTTTTCGGGAGTGGATGCGCGCGCAGCACGCCGCCGGCCACGTATAAACATCACGCGAGAGAGTCGGTTCCGTTCATATGTCAGTGTACGTACGTATATATTTATATACATTCAGACACAGACGCAGCCAGTAAAGTAGCGTCCATGGTGGCGTCGTGATGCTTGTGCGCAATACACGTGCACCCGGTATATATACGCTGTGTGCCTTGGATAAAAGAAGCTTTTTCCGAGCATATACGAAAACGTGCGAACTTCTCGTACGAGCGTCATCCAGTTTAAATTGGCATTCACTGTAAATTATGTCGTAGCTATCATTATTGCCAGGAAAATCCTGTAACTGTTATGCTACACGGTTAATAACCAGTCTAGCAACCTAACCTACCAGATTAACTAAGATTGCTGCCATGCTTTAACCACGGAACAATAATTTGAAGACGACGATTTAACTGGTGAAATATTTCAGAGTGTAATACGGCCATGCTTGCAGTGCAGCTAGTAGTCTTTAGGGCACCTGAGACCTTGACCATGACCGTAATGAGATAAGCATTGTATTTCAATTGTATGGATTACGACGGCGTTACTTTTATTACAAATATTTCTTATTATTTTTGTGACAAACTTTTTATAATTGCTTATTTTGGATCAAACAGTCTGTTCGAAAATGGTTATTTGTAATTTTTTTCTCTTACATGACCAATCAACTCAAGGTCATTTTTTATTCATTTTCCATATAACACCGTTAAACATGAAATTTGTCCAGGGTCTCGGATGCTCCTAGAATTTACATATAGCCAGAAGAACCAGTGTGTTCTCGTTCGAACCTGCATGTAACGGAATCCAGGAGGTCACCCGACTTACCGACCGAGTCCGTACAACCGATACAAGAAGCTGGAATTGAGAATTTGTTATGGACACCCGGTATCAAGATCCATGCCAGCTCTGCTTCGAAGACACGCATGACCCGACCGGTTTAACCAATGAGAAGGCATTTTAAATACGCCTATAGTCCATTCGATTATACTCGCTGGTTATAGTTGACGATATTGTATTACGGTGCGTTTTATGTGGTTTCAGACTTCAAGAGCCACGACCATAAACGGTCTGATTTTATTCTCCACCAAGACCATCCGTGTACGACAGACGCAAGCTGGAGAATAGAATTTGCGACACGGCTTTTTAGCAAGCATGCGAATTACTATAAAAAATTCGCAACACCAAGTAAACCCAAGCTAAGACGTGTATCTAGTGTCGAGGACACGTGAATTCCTGAATCGATCATCAGAATTCAATGCTTCGGACATCCTGAAGAACTTCGCCATGGGTATCGCGTGAGAGTTCAGACCTGCGGCGATACTTTTTATTGACCAACACGCAGGTCCAGTCAAGAGTTCCTCCGACTTCCTGTCACCCTTAAGAGAGAGTGAAGCTGATAACAGGAAAGAAAGTAATCAACGATAAGATTTATCTATCTATCTCATATAACATCTCTTTCCGTGTCTTCCTTTTTTTTCTCTTCCAAAAAAGTTTACGTTTCACTCAGTGTGAATCAACGAGACACCTTTCGCTCCACTAAGACGTAGCTTTGACGAGATTCGCGATACGCCCGTAGTCGATATCGCGATAAAGAGCCACAAGGAACTCCATTGTACCGGGTGCTCAGAGGATCTACTACTCGCAGTATATAAAAGTAAGGTACGAGCCTGACGTGTCATTATTAAAACTTTATAAGGCATACACAGTGCTCCTGAAAGGTCTTGACGTATTTCAATAAACCAACAACCGTTGTACCACATACGTAAGACTGCAGCATAGCAAAAGTCAATGGCCTACAATATTGTTCCTAACGCAACGGAAAGTACGATAGAGACGCAAAGGTACATAAAGATACGATGCCAATCAATCCACGTTATTCTTTTACTTTTGTTTCAAGGTCGCACTGTCATTCGCCAAGTATTCCGTACAGTGGATTGGCAATCCATAAAAAAAAATGCTGTGCAACTGAAGAAACAAGCGCACCAGGAATTTATAGGATTTGCTCAGTGAGCAACGCGAGCTGTGCTGATAATATTTTTAATTTCCGACCAGAAAAATATTTAATTACTAATCGTATATCCTCGTGCGATACAAGTGATTTCAGAATAGAAATAAATGTCGATCTAATGCACGTGATAATATGGTTTGCAAAAAATTAGGTTATCCTCGAGTTTGAAACCGAGTGGCTATTTAGTGCACTATATGTTTTATCTTACCTCTCGATCTCTCTTTCTACAAATCCATTACTCCATCTCTCCTGACCTCTCAGGGTATATCACTTCTATTAGGCTCCACACCCACCCAGAAGCCCTGCCCTAAACTCCTCTGGGAGCTCGTGGCGTCCTTGAAGGTATCCTGGCGAAAGTACAATTTGAATTTCCCACGGTGCGTATATACGACCGATGGACAGTAACGATTGGCGGTGAATGAATAATCCACGTGCTTGCACTATTCAGTGCATTTGTGTACGAATGACAATGAAGCTAGAGACAAACTATTCATTGTACGATTAGAAGTCACGGCATTTGATTATAGTCTTCTCTTAAAGATCGTGAGAGACAAATGTCCGTGTTGGGTAATGGTAAAAAATAATCGATACGCGTGAGACTTATCGGACGGGGGGCAGTCGGGAAAGTATTTATATATGAAGCGTGGGGGCGTCATTGGTTCTTATCAATTATTTCACGTAGAATATAATAGAACCCGGATAATTCGAGCTCGTATTCGATTTGCGTGAATCAGTCTAATGCGAGACGATGGAGACATGCATTGATATGTGTAACGTGCATTCAGCGGCACGTTCGCAGTAGATGCGGTTGGTAGCGCCTAATTACGTAAAATGTGCTTTTATTTCCTTACGCAGTTGATTCCGTATTATTTGAATTTTTTTTCGATTATCCGAACTAGGTTCTACTGTATATAACAAAAAGAGATTGAACGACATTTAAGTTTAGTTCAGTCGGTAAAGTCACACTGTGTCGTTAAAAATATATTAATACAATGCTATATCCTGGTCTGTCGGTAAAGAAGTAAAGGACGTATAAGGGATTTTTCCGAAAAATTGTCCGAGCGACAGCAGGTTAAAGGAATTTAAAAGGCAGCACGATGCGTAGTACGCGCAGACCACTAGCTCGTCCCTAATAAACAGCACGAACCGGTTCTGCGTGTCTATA
Source organism: Syrista parreyssii (assembly GCA_030142615.1). NCBI lineage: Eukaryota > Metazoa > Arthropoda > Insecta > Hymenoptera > Cephidae > Syrista > Syrista parreyssii. The sequence continues at coordinate 4,032,426 of JARQTG010000183.1, read as the reverse complement.
GGTGAATATATATCTGTACGGTAAGAGTAGTCGGACGTGGCAGCCAGTGGCAGGGAAGCGGCGCCCACGTATCACGAGCAGTACAGACGAAGGAGGCTGCGTTCAATATTTTTGGCTAGGCATAAAACGAGGCGAGTTTTGTAACGAGTAAAATTGAGCAACGAGACAGTTCTTTCTGCTATTTTAAAATAATCCACTGTTCTTGGATAACATGTCAAAAGAGAGAGAGAGAGAGAGCGAGAGAGAAAGGACAATAGTATGTTTCTACAGGTTAGGTTTGGTCACGCGGCCCTGGTAGATACGGTTAATCTGCTTGGATTGCAAATGGTCTTGTTTAAGTTTACGATTAAAACTGCGCAGCTTAGAACTATGTACGTCAAAAGCCGTCTCATTCTCCCTCTTCAAAAGGCGAATCTCCTCCTTGACTCTGCTGCTAAGATCTCTTTGCGATACAATGTAGCCTCTGTGTCTAAATGTTATCTTCTTTTTCTCTCTTTATTTACTCCTCCGCTCTATAATCGCTTATAGTCCTAATGTCATTCAGACTCACAGACTTTTGAGATAAATTATTTTCATAAGATAATCCACGCTTAGACTCCCCGTCAGCTCGACTGAGATGTACTACATGAAAACTGACGTCACTGCTTGGTCATTTTATTCAAGCATTGCCAAAAGAAACCAGTGTAACGCCTACCTTTCTAAGATAGACTCGAATCTCCTAGGATCACTCGATTTAGTGTATTCGATCAACATTCAACTTTTACGTAACGTAATACAGGAAGTTATTTAAATAACATAAAGAGATTTTCAGGTTAAGTCCACAAACTTTTACGCCATTGTGGGTCTCCCACGTAGTTAGCCGAAGTTGCACGAAACCTGCCGAACTCGTGAGCCGCTATCGCTCACGCTGTGTCATCAGCTTTTTAGTGTGCATTTCTGCCGCACGGCGCTTATGTAATTGCATTACTAGATTACGAGTGTGACTAACAACGTTCTACGACCTATAAACGAGCTACTCCCTTGAAAATACATCGACTTTACGAGACGTCAGTCTTCACGCTGTGTTTCATCGTTCCCGCAATTACAAAAGGGAGTACCTTTCCACTAGAGCGAATATTTCGTCCACGTTTCCGATGAGGCAACGAAGCTCCTACTGAATTACGACCAATCACGTGCCTACGATTTTATCCTGACCAATCACATCCCTCCTGCAGTCTCTTCGGCTGTTACACACGTACATCGATATCTACCATATTATTGCGAAAGTAAACAGTGCTCTACCTGGTTTCGGTTGGTAAATTAAACTTAGAACTGTCAACAGCTTATAAGGATTGCTATTTAATCTCAAGATTTCGATGAAATTAATTAATCATATCTAATAAAGATTTATCTGATTACATCATGATTCTCGACTACACCGATGCTACATTGCCACAACAGCTATCAATACTCACTATTGGTTTACTTTATTGATACCAAATGTATATTCAATTCTGGAGTACAATGTTTTCTCTTTTGACAGTTCGCAAACAATGGAATCCTCGGCAAAGGATACACGTGTTTTTTTAATAAAATCGTGTATGCGTATGCTAAAATAGAAAAAATTAAGTACACCTCAGTTCAAAATTATGCACGTGCGTGCTTCGTAACAAAATGTACATGCAGAGCCACGTACAACCTGATACAAAATTCTTTGTTTTCAATCTGTCAAAAAAAAAAAAAACCAACTCGCGGACAGACTATAAATTTTAGTATACCTGTACAAGTTTTGTATAAATACCATCGATCCAGTATTCCACTAACGTATGTGTTAGTCCCATAGAACTTGTATACTATTTGGTAAACAAATGCCGATTAACGGTTAGAAATTTTCGGGTCGGTGACACTTGGCTCGCGAAAGCACATTCGTAACCCACATTATCAAAGAGAGAGGTTCGGACTCGCCGTCTTGAACGGCAGTAACCACTAGCGAATGACTGTCGTCTCGTTATGTCGACTTCTCACTTAATAAACGTATACTAGTACTCCAATAGTACTAGCGTAAAGAACACGCTATACTAATGGCGAAAGAACATAAAAATACGGACCAGCAATCCTTGACTGTTATCCATCTCGACTGGTTCAAACCAACTGCCAGTAAGAAACTTATTAATTTTATCGAAAATTTCGTACACATATTTTTCACTGGACGGTATAAAATCTCTATTATATAATATCCCAGTACCAAATATAGATACTACTTACGATACTCGATATACACAATATACGAGTAGCATGTAGCTCGTGGACTATTTAAAAGTGCATGAAAAATCAAGCCGCATCTGACTAGAAAATTATGGTGAATTTGACTCGCGTAGTAATTAATATTTACACGTATAAAACAGAAGCCATTGTCTCTTCTGTATTACAAAGTATAAATACATAAATACTGCCTCGGACTTGCTTCTAGCACAATACAGTTCAGGTACTGGAAAACTGTCGCTGATACTTCAACGACTATTGTGATACGTAGGAAGAATGTGCGTGATTAAAATTCACTTTGAATTAAACAGCCTGAACCTTGCTGGAGGGAAAAAGTGTAACAAAATGTTCAACCTGTACCTAACGCGATATTCTACATAATTATAGAACGTCGATTCGAGCCTTTTAACAACTTTATATATTTTATGTACAATTTCATGTTTGAATACTCACTAGGCGACGTCGAGGCCGAATCACCACTTCCGGGTCCGTTCTCCAGTGTCACTCGTGCATCCTCATCCCCCACACCTGATAACGATACGTCGTCCTCCTGCAGAGGAAAAAACAAGGAAAAAACATATATTACATCCAATGCATATCCATACTAATATTGTTGAGCGCGCCGAATATAAATCTGACGCATAACGTGGCTCGAAGATAATACAAATTTACTTAGCCATACGTAACACCTAGATGTCATATATCGATACACTGTGTTATAATCCTCGGAATTACGTTATCACATGAGTCGCTGGCGCTCACGTGATCTGTCAGAATCATAACAGAGATAGGAGACTAATAATAATAATAATTTGGAAAAGAAATATAAGAAAGGAACCTGTAAGAAAAAAAAAATACAAATCACCCAATAACGAAATTGTTATTCATTATCAGTTACGTTAACGCGTTATCACCGTACATTAAGCAATGAGTTCATTAGTGAATATTAATACCGAGCACGAGGTGATATCCGGGTTCGAATATTCCTAATTATTCGTAATCTAGAGTTAAATTGCATTTCTCCCTGTCGATCGAACGTTCGCGAAGTTAAACAATGTAGGAGCGTCCCACGTGTAAAAATCGAATTGGTTCAAGACCATTTGTGACCATATGTATAGATATAGATAAGACGATAAAGACGAAAGCATCGAGGAGGAAAGAAAAATAATAGAAAACACGGATTATCGTGCCAATGTAATCCAGTGTCTTAAAATGATGTTACGTAAACGGTGTTACTTGGGTAGTCAAGTATATTGCAGGTATCTGCGTATAAGTCCATACGTATATACAGGCTTGAATCATATGTGCAAAAGCGACGTGTGCCTTGTTGGTCTACAAGCGGAGTGGCACGTATGCATTCTGATGAGATCTCGCCCGGCGTATACCAAGATGAAAAACAGTTGTGTAAATGCAAGAAGTAATGTACACACAAATACACATGTAATCATGTAAAAAAAAAGAACGTTGATATTTAGCTAGTTCATATTAGGTAATATCGTGATGAATGTAATGATTTGTTAGATATGACATTTTTAGGTTAGGTAAATAAAAAATACAATAAAAGAACAAGATCGTTTAATAATAGCTGATATTTCGCGAGACCATTGGCTATTGACATCGTCTGACACTGCGACCAGATCGATCATACGATAAGCACGGAGAAGTCCGACGATATCGATTGTCAGCAAGAATTTTTGTTACCACGAGGAATTCGATATCGAGTTTCCAAGAAAGAGCAGAACTCGGGTTTATTTTTGTGCTTTGATACAACAAAAATTTATAACGGACTCCGGCAATGTGTCGACACGTATCTCCTTTGGTGAGGAACGTATCGGTGATAAATCAATCGCGCAGTTTCTCGAGTCGTATGTGCGACTACGTACTGGGATATGGTTTTATCGATAGTCGAATGTGAAGTCGTCGATAATCGGATGGACGATCGTGCCGCGTTGAAAAGATTACGCGATAGGAAACTGCAAGTAATAAGGATAAACGAGAATACGAGTACACGAGAAGTTCACTGGATTATTCGAGCAGATGAGATTTCGTGTAGCAGCAATTATTTGGAACAAGTATATGGGTAGGTAATGCTGTCTTATAATTAACGAAGCTAAGCCCGCCGGCTTCTGAGCAAGCTGTACGTTATTGTATCACGACCACGTTCTAATTGGGAACAAATAGGTTATTGCGAGAGGATAAGAAACAAAGTGATCGTAAAAAAAAGAGAATCCTATTGACTAACGTACCAACATAGCGAGTCGATCGTTACGGATGACAATGAAAGACGATCGATATAAAAAGAAACATTGAAATTGCGTCTCGGATATACGAAAATAAGAGGTCTCGGTGGAGATTCGTTTCTGTGTTACGTAATTGGTTTGATTTTTTTTTTATTTCCAGTCGATCGTCCCATTCGGATAGACACACTAATTTCATTATGACTTCTCCGTCGCGTTGTTCCGTACGATATTCGTTTTGTATACGCTCGCTTGACTCGGTAGGTATCGCTTGCACGTTAATGAGGCACGCTGAGTACAACGACGATCAAAAGAGCGACTGTACGCATGGCGTGAAAATAAACGAAATATTTAAGCGCCACGACGCTGAAGCGTGCTCTGAAAATTGGTAATATTTATTTTTTGTTCTCCAAGATAATTTCAACTTAGTTGGCCTTGAATTCACGACACGTGTCCCTCCCACCATCTCGAGCCAAGGGTTCACGTGTAAACACACAGAAGACTCGTTGCTACCTACGGTATCAAGATTGCAGTACTCCTAAGCTACTACGTGGATAAGACATATCCGATCGGAATCGGCAATATGCTGATTCGAGACAGGTATTATTATTATTCGAAGGTCAGCCAGACGTGCCACGTCCGCTCTCGCTGTCGAAAGACATATATACATATATGCGACGGCCAAATGAATATTTCAGATAAATCTCGAATCTGACTCTTCCACCTAACCTTTGAACACACGGGTGATCATATGCGAGGAGACAGAGACGAGTCTACTGCCAGAATGGATAGAAGTGTATTGAAAATAAAGCAAAACTAGTATCCTATAAGCCAGAATCTTTCTACGTAATTCGCTAGTATTGTTTCGCCTACTATTTTGGATGGGTTTGGACGATGTGTAAGGAGGAGTGAGAGCGAGGGAGATAGAGAGTGGCAGGTTTTTGCGAATTCGACGACCTTCGCCAAATCGAGCGAGCCACGTGCCGGCTTTGCGGCGCGACGAAATCTCGAAAATAAAATAACGAGAGTCCGAACGGCAGGGGAGACATTGTTATCGTACTAGAATTACAAATCGTTTCTGTGCACACGTCAGAGATCGCAATAAAAATAGATATATAATTACTTTCTACGTATCTAATAACTATATTACATATCTTACGATTATATATATATATATATCACAGGGTTTAATTAGTTTCCACATAACACTTAAGTATACTCGCATGCAACGATAATAAATAAGAACTCGTATTTTCGTAAGAAGACACAACATCGATTACGGCCTTCAAGTAATTACCTTGAAATTATGAGAGATATATGATAAGGTTATCTAATAATTCTGTGACAGTGGCTACCGCGTATAATATTGAAGGTGTCCAGTGCTTTGGAAAAATATAACTGATCGCACGTCGCGTTAGTATTTACCAGCGTCAAATGACTGAACTAACAACTCATTGTAGACATAAAGTTTTAGTTGGATACATGTTAAGGCCGTGAGGTCTCTTGGCCATTGTGTATACAGTGGAAGTATGTTTATCATCTTATCTCAAAACCAATTCCCAGCGTGACTTATTTCGAGTCGAGCCATCGTAAGTCATTATCACGATTGCACTCGGTTGTAAACAATCGGACAAATCCATTGTTGCAATCGATATCGGAATAATTATTGATTGTAATAAATAATGGCGCCACGGATTTCACCCGTCGCTGCTATTATTTACCAGAGATAAATAACGCGTGCTTTTCTTATTTCTATCTACGCGTGATAAATGTTGACTCGAAACTCAAGTGAGATGAAAATTTAATTTTTCTATATGCCTCTCAGTCTTGGCCCGGCTAAGCTTGTCGGGTATGGCGAATCAATGTTATTTTTTTTTTATTCCCTGAATAAAGTAAGTCAAGAGTAGCAATATCAAGGTCTCAGGAAGAAAAAGATCGGCCTTCGTGAAAAACCTGAAATGCATTTTTCGGCTATTAAAAACTTTTTACAATTTATTGTACCAACTGTGGGAATATCTTATGGGACTTTTTTTTTTCCTTTCTATATACTATCTTGTGAAGGAGAAACACGCGCTCGATGCTCACGTAGGCATCGCGTGTAAACGTACGTCTGATCAATCGAACGTGGAAGAGAAATTAGTAACGGTTGGGCATGTCGATAACAATGATGGTAAAATTGATAAAAATTAGAAAAAAAAATACCAGCGAAGAAATCAATGGTCTCCCGCGTTTATCACGGATAACAATTACCCGAGTTCTCTTGGAATTACAATAATAGCCTGGCACTAGATAGCATCTTGACATAACATCGTCAAATGACATTAGCAGATACACAGACACACCTATGATGCTGTGATTAATCAACGACGAATCAAATTCCAATAAGTTTTCATGTCCCTCGAAATGATGTTGTTTCAAGTTTTTAAAAACTCGAAGGTACACAGATAAGCAAAAAGTGCGCAAGTACATTGACTGTGTCAATAGAATCGAAACATTGAAATTCGATTTTTCATAAAAAGCACACAAAAAAAGTATTTACGCACGATGGTGGGTAAACAAATTTTACCGATAACTGTGACATACAGGTGCGACGAATCAGATATCATCAAAGTGACTCGTCCGCGTTGTTTCGCAAGAAGCGACGAGCTTACCAATCCCCGTATATCACCTATGGGAATCTAGGTTCGCAGACCGGCTGAAAAAGAGCCAATGAACTTGAGTGACCCAGCTCGAGCGTAATATGCGCTACCACCAAGCAGTACGTCGAGGACAGTGATGATGTTCCTGCTGCTAACATAGCCTAAGACACTACAACGAATGGGTGGTCCGATAGAGCCATAACGTAGAAAGAAAGCAGAAGACGAGTAACCCAAGAGATTTTTTGGAGCAAGGAAAAACGTAAAAGCAGCTTTAACGTTCGATCGGATAGAATTTCCCAAGTTATCATTACTGATCAAAGCTCGATCAACGGAATCAAATACTGATTATCTTACTTAATAAAGCAAAGCCTGTACGATTGCACAATGCAATTTCATTGATATCGGCTATATTTGTTTACGTCGTAGACGATGATAAGTGATTACGAAACTAACTCGTCACAATTAAACCACAGTGCAGTCTGCCTTGGTGAAAATTTTCGTCCCAGCTATCTCACAGGACGAACAATATCCTGAGTTCCAGTTTAAACAAGATTAGTCAGGGTACAGTCACCTCGCGAGGTACATCGCACTATTACGCCAGAGCGAAACCTTGACTTTATTAGACCACATCGTCATCCACTGCCATCTCCTTTCCCTTTCGTTCTCTCTCTCTCTCTCTCTCCCTCTCACTGCCTTCTCTCGTCCATTTCCCACTTCTAGAATCCAGTTACCCTTCTATGCATTGCCGTCCGACTCACCGGCTTGTCGCCCGACTGCGAAGTAGACCCCCCCCTTGCTCCGCCACTCTATGCATTTACATATATATCTCCTTACATAATATACTACGTATAATAATATGTCCCGATATAAGTACATACATATATACTCCGTCATGGATATCGACAATAGTGCGCGAGGCAACGTTGGAAATTCCATGCATAGAAAATCTATGCCTGTATACTCCTTAGAGTTAGGTTAGGTTATACTCAATAAGACCGAGTAAGGTTAGATTATACTCGAAAACCTCAGCGGAACATTTCCGCTAGAAATATTCATAGAAGGAATCGTACGGAGTATGAAATAATAAAGTTTACTGAATAGAAGAGAAACGTAATACATCGAAACCAGAGAAAGGTATCCCGTGGCGAATTATACGTACTTGATTCGACCACGTGGATCAAAGGCATGAGTCTTATGGTGAGAAAGAAAATATATATGTATAACCGCGATATAAATACGTCGTGAATAAACATGCACCATGAACGCACGAGTGTTCCTATACTATAGTATAGTCTGCGATAATTATTAAATCATTAACGTAACACTCTGACTGATAATAAACTTGGTCTGCTTTTCTATCTTTATTTCGTATACGAGTAATATTACGTTTCGCTTTTATTTATTATTTATCGCAGAAAGCAAGACGCAAACGCGTGCACAGTGCTTTTCACTATCAATTCCAGTTCGTTCGTTCGGTCGAGCGCAGCGTCTAACCTCGGTCTCAGTAGCTTCCTTTTTTAATTAGATAACCGTGCCGAAACTGCGTAGAAAGCTGAGCACGTGTTGTACCGTGGAAGGAAGCACTCGCATCCGCGCTAAATGTACAGAAAACGATTAAGACTTTCGCCTATCTTCATTGTGTACATTGTAAGGTATGGCAGCTCGCTTCGAGCTATCTTCAGAGGACGATATATACACGTGCACATATATAGTTATTTGTACCGAGTGGTTGAGATATTAAATTTTCGTATTTGTAGTCATGCTAGACGCGTAGCTCGAAGTTTTTTCATCGACTATTGCGCAACACTTGAAACATCACCAAGACAAAACTATACGGAAGGCAATTGCACGGGACGAATAGGGGAAATAATAATAATGTACTACGAGGAATTAACGTGCGGCGTTGTACCTCTAAATATAGTATATCTATATCAGTCGATCGGTAAAATATTCCAAGGATGCATCGCGCGAGCCTCCAAAAGTCGTTATCGCGAATTACATAGTGCAAACAAGGAGCCTCGATAAGACCCCCATACGCCAAATGCAAAATACATACAGTAAACAATGTTTAGAAGCAATGGGGGCCTCACGATACGTATTTTGGTCGACGCATTACGTAATCCTGTTGAGGTTTTGCTAGCTCCTTATTATTATTATTATTATTATTATTATTATGCTCTCTCTTATATACTTTGCTATACGTTATGTATATCTATATACCGCTCTCTTTTGATGCTTAGCAGAGTTCCTTCTGTCGTTGACTAACGTGGGGGAATCGACCGGAATTAGGAACGCGAACCAGGATCACCATCCGTGTACTTACGTATGTATGCGTGCATGATACGCAGTCTGTAGGTATAGAATCTGAGAAGCCGGATCAGTCATTAAAATTTGATAGTCGTCCAGAGGTTGTATGGTTGCGTAATGTTATTAGGAGGAGAGGAAAAAGATTTGGCGAAAGCATTGATTTTTTAGCGGGAAATTTAAAATAAAATTAGGATCAGCCTCGCACGCGCCGTGTTGCCTCGCAGAAATAGGTTATGTGCGAAGGTAGAAATAGCTATGTGTAGAACGTACAAGACTTTGAGATTTAGTAAGAGGAAAAAGGAGGATGGCGGATGGTGTCTTGCGCAAGAGAATAAAGGACGGGACGAAGTGAAAACAAGAAAATCAAGGGCAGTAACACGCGAGGTATACGTGTCTCTTTTCGTCAAGCGTCTCTTGCTCGGTTCTACGAATCTTTCTTTCGTGTCTCCTCGCAACTTTGTAACTGCCAAGATATTTGCGTTTGACCATTTTTATCCGAGGAGAAAATGTCGTACAATGCTTTTTTTACATTGAAAACCACGTGTTCGAACGCAGGGAAATCCCCCGAGTGTGCCCGAACGCACGTGTGGTTAGAGTCGCGACGACAATATCAATGCGGGCGTGATGCCGTCTAAAAGACGCGATACAAAAATACGTATTTCGTTTACGGGATGCTCGTCCACGTGGGAGAGTCACTCGGCAGACATTTCGCCGCCCACTGATTATTATCATCGTTAACGAACGTTCATCGTCGAGCTTCTGACGTTACTTAACTTACAGTTTCTCTATGTATTTCGGTTGCGACATAAACGTCTCAGTCTGGATTCTGGGAAGTCGTGAAATCGTTGGAAAAAGCGACGCGAATAAGAAAATGAGATAAAATTTGTTCACCTATTTCTTTGCGAATGCTATTTAACGATAAGAAGATCAGAGAAGCTAAAGGATATTTTGCATGATATTCCGTGGATTGACATTAAAGACGACTTTGATGACATCTGTCTAACCTCGTGCAATACGACCGTAACTGGTAGCTAGACGACAATCTAGATCGAATTTTATTCTCCCTGGTATCGAGTAATATGAAAGAATTTTTTTGAATTGACCAAACAAGCGTCGCCTAAGAAAATCTAACAATAAGTCAGAGTCTCGCTCACGTAGTATACGAAGAGAAATAAATTCCAATCAAAAATAAAAATGGCGTCTTTACTCCCAAGTGATCCTTGTAGTGCTTTATGTTGTACACAGATATTTATAGTCCTAGCCAAAATATATATGTATATATGATATACGTATGTTCGCAGAGTCTGATAAAAGCGATCGGCTGACCTCAAAGCAACATCCAATGACGCAAGACAGTTTACGTCGGTTAACCGAATTTTGCCTTAATAATTTTTTAAAAGTCTTTTATCGTTCTCTTTCTCCTCGATTTTCCGGCGTCTCAGCTGCCTGCGCAGTTGCCAAGACGCCCAAGGACGCCAGGGAAAAATATACATACAAATATTACAGTCAACCGCATTACGCGTCGCCTTCCGTAGTCTGGTAAAAATACGTTTGCCGAAATCGTTGTTACGTTCCGCGAAACACCTTGTTGCATTTTTCATCCCGGAAGTACGAAGCCTTCTTGCTTAAATTTAGCGCGTCTAGAACACCGAAAGACGACGCAGCGCGTACGGCAGCACGTATCTACATACAATATATACGGCACGTAAATTTCCAATGCATGAAACTCTCGGAAAGGGAAGAATAAATATATGAGAGTAAAAATAAAAGATGGAGGAAAAGAAGAGAAATGAGAACAGGACAAAAGAATTCACAGTCATCGATAAGAATAGCGCTCGTCCCGTACACTGAAACAGTCGCGCATCTTTTCTACTTACGTCGACAGCAGGTATATGGGTGCCGTAGAAATTCGCCATGTGGCTATTTTATTTTTGTCAAGCAGTCGTCGAGCGAGAAACTGCTCCCAATTACTTCTCGGAAACCACGTTTCTCGCAGTCTGATAATACCTGGGGCAATTTTCGTCCAATTTTCCAGCCTGTGAAATACGATATTTCTGCCTCGCGTTATCGAGGACGAATAACGTAACACGTAATAAGCAACGTGATTCGCGTACAATTCATTCATCCAGTAGCTACGATTCATACGTTTTAAAATATTTTTATTTGCAATACGCAATTGTGGATCGCGTGCTTTTGCGATTAGCCCAACAGTTTACGAATAAATAGCCAAAAACGGTTTTAACTTAAAACTGCTTATTTTTCAATCATTTTTTTTTTAATTTTGTCGAAATTTTCCAAAAAAATGGAAATGGGTGGAAAGGGAAAAGGGAGCAAGAAGGATTCATAATCTGCAATGACGGTGCGAATTAAATGTATTATTTGAATCTACGAATTATTGCAATGCAATTATTCACTTATTCTTATAAATTTCATGGATTTTAACCCCATTTTTATTCAAATATCGATAATCTATCTTTTACGCGCAATCTCTGTTCACATTCAATCTGCAAGAGTAAATAGAGAGAAGTCAATTTCGGATCGGCAAAGAATGAATGTTTACGTATTTACCTGCTACGGTAAATTAAAATCCTCTCGTTATCTAGTTGCACGATTGAAGAACAACAAAATATACTAAGGCAAATATAATTATGAATAAAAAATCGTACCTGACATTTTCGCCTGTATCGCCGTGAAACACTCCACTTCACTTTCACAACCGATCCTTACGACAAATTCACGAAAAACTGTACACACAAATGCACGAATTGTTAAAGAAATTTCGCCCGTCCATGAATTGAATTCGAAACGGACCACCGGTAACCCCACAATTTATTAAACTGAGGGTTCTGTTCCATGATGCTCGGAAAACGGAATCGGAACAGCGGATCGGTGACAGATTAACCAATCAGGCTCGTTCCCAATTTTAATCGCGTGGTTCCTCATGGATCATATTTTATGGAAAATGAAACGAAATGAAAATTTTACTTTCTCTATAGACATGCTAGATTTATCAAAATTTCGTAAAAAATTATATAAAATGAGTATAATTATTAATAACTGTTATTTTCTATAATATACATTATTTTAAATCATGTTAATTAATAAGAATTAGTTTTTTGTAAGGTTAGAATTTGCTACGTGGAGAATCAGGGTATTAAAATTCGGAACGGAACGATTCTGATTGGTTAACCTCTCGCCAATCCGCTGTTCCGATTCCGTTTTCCGCGCGCCATGGAACAGCAGTCTGACTGTACGCCGTGAACTCGGCCGCTAAACGGCAATTTCACACCGATCATTTGACAACACCGACAGCCAATCGACAATACAGAAAAGTGACAACAATGTTTCAATAATTTCATTCGTAATCTAACCAAATGTGAAATAGCCTAGTAGCGTGTATGTTAGTCTTTTTAGCAAACGTAGCCGTGAAAGGCTTCTGTAGTCACGTGCGACGCTGAGTCACACTCGCTTCCACGGAACCGATCACTAATTTCTTATGTATTATCTAAGCGATCGAGGCAATCAATTTGCTCTCTATTAACTGCGTCTCAACGATGACGCAATAATACCCTGTGAGTTCTTTGTGCGTAAGTTTATTCCTGACTAAAGGACCATGCCGAAGTAATGCGGTGACAGAGGTGTATAAACTCAATGTATATGCACTATATACATATCGAATAGCGAGTAACAAGACGGACGAGTGAGTCATACTTATGAATCGATGTCAACAAAATGATATATTGGATCACGTGATGCAATTCCCAAAGTTTAGTAGACACAGGTTTAATTTTACATTACACAAACAGCTGAGTGATGTGATTTATATGATTTCTCCAGTGAATCATATTTGCAGATCGGTATCATGGAGTGGTTAGTTATGTCTTATATTTACCAGATTGATCAAAACCGATCAAGCATTCATTACCAGCAATACCAAATTTGTGATCTGCCGCGGAATCGAATCGAGTTTTTTGTTTTCATACAAGTGACTATTCTCAAGGCAATACCGAGTGACTTTACAGAGTGAATCATTGTCGTGAAACTGCTACGCCGTAACAGCGATGTTCACGAGGCAGTTCGCGCGACTCTAACGTATCGTTGCTTATCAGTCTCCTCGTGCATAAGAAACACTGTTGCTACGTTAAGAATTAAATGCAGTACATAATATTCGCTCAGCGGTTTTTCTCATAAGAAACGTTGAAAATTCCAACAACAATAATTCCCATAAGCCTCCACTAAAAGAACGAATAAATGTAATGCAAATGAAAATATAAAAGTAATCGAACCCTTTGATCCTTATTCGTTCGACTTACGTCCGAGTAGAACGAAAATACGCTTAGTAAAAAAAATAAATAAAAATTAAGTCACTTCGAGACCAAAGACAGTGACTATGTCACAATTCGTGGAAGAACATGAGAGTTGAGTTGGAGGGTAAAAAAAATATTCCGTCGATTAGCCCGTTTACCTGTCACTCGATTTCGCCTACGCGTCGCGCAGTCAGCGTTCGAATTTCGTATGGCTCGAGCAAGAACCGGAAGTGGTGAAATTGTCGCGCTAGAATCGAACTTAAAATTCACCAATGCTGACTTACACATAAGCTGACGCAGTTGTACAAAGTTGTGCCCGCGCACACATTGCAATACCCAGAGTCCATTCTCAAGAGTCGAATCAACACGTACCGCTTATTGTCGAGGACGCACATCGTGAACCAGTGTATTTATAACGAAATGCGTAAAGTTGTATTGCTGCCAGAAACATAAAGGCGAAATCGTCATGTTATCTTCTATCATCACGACATCTATGAATATCGCATATAAATACAATTCCATCCTATTCTCCAACCGCAGCAATACGAGTTACTGTCATTAATTTTTTTTTTTTCATACAACTCCCCATAATTTTCTTACCGACTTCCGGGCGCTTGACGACTACGAGAAATCGTGAAATTTTATGTTAACAATTACATAAGCTCTCTCTGTTAATTGAATTTGACTCATACTTAGAATTTTACAATATTTTTAAATTATACTATACGATTTTATACATATCATATATATATATATATATGAGAATTTGTCAAGTCAGCTTAATATATATATATATATATATATATATTTATATACATACACACACCTACACACACACGTCTGTAAAATGGCCTTATGGATTATTAATGGCAAGAAAGTATACGCGACAGGATCCTTATAGGTCGTCACTACTCGTATGACTTTTAACAACAGACGTTGTTTATCGGATAACGTGTAATTTATACAATGAGAATGTGACTGGTAAACGTGCGCCTTGAAGGTATTCGCTTCTATTATTGCAAACTATCGACGTTAATAGCGCGTAGAGCTTATCGTACTTACCATACAGGATCTGTCGATATTTAGAGACTGTTGTCCGCATATACCACCACGAAGTATGTACCTGTACCTATAGCTTTACGTTATATATATATATGTGTGTGTGTGTCTGCAGTTTCACATTCAGGGTTTATCCAAGAATATCCTAATTAGTTCGACGCAGCCGTGGTAAGCTATTGACGAAACCTGAAATAAGTAGCACCCTTTCAACGCTGACATAACCCTAGAACTAGGTTGAAGGTCATGACGTAACGGAAGCGCCGATGAGAGGTTTCGGACCTATAACCTAGCACGGCCTAAGCCATTTACCAGACATCACACCACACTCTTGGCATAAGTTTTACCTATAGCAAAACTGGTGTCCACGTATTTTTTTACCGCCCTAACCTATAATTCATCCCACGTAGTAATTAAACTTTAAAACCTGCCTACATATTGTATTCGAATACATCATGGAAATATAACTATAAATATTCAATAAATTCGACGGACAAGTGCACCCACTTTTGTCCGTACCTGAGTTACCGTAACGCATTAGATTAGAATCGAGGTACCAGAAGTTCCAGCCGGTTAAGTCAACGCCAATTCTTTCGACGTAGATTTCACCAGAGGTTATTGCACTTGTTCACGATGCCTGCCACGATCAGGTAGCATGGACAGAGACACTGTAAAAATGAGTTGTGTTGCATACGAGTATCAGCAGTAATGAAATAGACATATCGCATAGAGAAAAAAAAAACAAGAAAAAATATACGACTAGGCATTACGAGATGTTGCGTTTAGTCATAGAAGGCCGAAAGGGTTTCTGGGAAAAATTTGGCAAAAATCCGCCAGAAATTACTTGTAGGGTATTCGTGGACAGAAGTTTTATCGTAGTACAGGAAGATTTATACCAGGATTCCTGCCGAGGTCGACTCCTATGAGATTTTTACCAAGAAGAAAGGTTCGTGCTTCTGGTTGGGTTAAGAAGATAGTCGAGTGAGACGCGACCTCTGCTATTAGTCAGTGCACTGAATTAAGCCAAAGGAGTCGCCTGTTTACGCATTCCATACGACGCCCTCGACTCTCCTCCTTTCTCTCTGGTAAACCACCATCGGAGGCACGCATCGAAGTACGTACCTACTACATGCTGTATACTGCTAATATCGTACTGGCCCAGCCTATATTTATACGATTGTCGCACGTACTCACGTATGCGCATGCGCATGAATCTCCACCCATTTTACAATACCTGCGTATACACATCTGTATATATATATATCTGAATATATATACGTAAGCTTTTGTCTGCTGAAACGTGGTAAAATTACGAGGATATTTACTACTAGACTTGTTTACTACGCGTATTACATTACGCGTGTGCTATCTTGCTATCGTGCAACAATGTTTCTGAAAATATGTACAGGCTAGTACAGCATTAGCTTACGATATACAATATTCTAGAGCATGCGACAGCGTGGGGAGTATTTACAAAGTATAAAGAACTTCGTAGTTTGTATACCGTTTATATATGTATGTACAAATACCGAAGGATTAGAGATGGGGGGGGGGACAAAAAAGTCTTTCACAGAGAATCTGCTCTGTTTACGTGAAGCAGATAGTATGTATACGTAACGGGGAGTCGGTCCATACTTTTTGTTTACCATCTTGTATAACTGGAATTAGTACTATGGTTATGTAAGAATAGCAGGTCACTCTGAATTGTTCCAGATTATATTTAGTCAATTGGACGATGCGAAATCGTTTTATTGTCAAGAAAAGACTTTTCCTTGAGCGACAGAAGTGATTGGCCAGCCGTAATGCGATCGTGGTTTCGTTATTAGTAGTGATTTTGTGGTTAGGATCTTGAGAACCGAGCGGTTTGAATATTTCTAGCACTTTCTATGATCAATGACAGTGCTTTGATGATAGTATATTCCCCGTGCCTGGAACAGAGTCAGATCATTGTTTACCTCGCGTTTCACGAAAGACTTTCTCCGGCAATAATAAAAATTCTGACCTCGACAATTATCTTGTAAACAATCCCTAGAGCTTGGATAGTAATATAAACAGGGCCCTTGTCAGCTTAAATACGCTACTGGAGTGCTTGAATATTTAGCGACGAATGTAACAGCCTATGCATGTGACTTGCGACTGAAAGACCATCTTGGTAAACATATCGCCGACTATGATTAAAATCAAGTGGTCATTTGTCCTCGTGACGTCAAATGCCAACTGCGTTAAAACTGTATTCGAGGTGCAATGTGTGTTGCACGTGAAGACTAATACGCCTACAACCCATTCCGATCTCTCGAAGGTTGAATTTCAAATTTCCAAGATTGAAGACGACTTTGTAAACTTTTTTTTTTTGTATATTTCACCAAAAGATTTACTTGTATAATTATAGTATATGCAGCATTATTATTATTATAGTGCTATTATCATATCGTTAGACCGATCTGCTAAACAGACGCATGGTATTCTATAATCGTCAATAGATACTTGGCTATTTGATTGTAAGCCATTTATCGACCGTTGGTTGGCAAGAGTTTTCACGTTCCGACCAACCACAACGTTTCCTTGGTTGCCGTGCGTCTGTTGCATTTATAGAATTGCAGTGCAATCCTCTTCTGCAAGTTTCTCGGGTGACGTCATATAGCCCCGCTCTAGGAAGTGCATCGTGCTACCAGCATCCTCTCTCTATACGTATATGACATACAGTATAAGAAATCCATAATAAATCAGTTACGTGACTTACGTATCACCCGTTATATGAGGTGGAATAAAAATCTTATGTAACTTACGTAACCGAGGATGGGACTAGTGCGAATAATATTTGCCGAAAGTACGGCTTGTTTACAAGGCAGTGGCTTCGCGCCTGGTTACCCTCATTCGTTTTCTTTGCACTAGGAGGGATTGAACCTTGTGGAAGAGATGAGGAGAGACGTCAGAGAGGATATATGCGGCGTAAAGCATCCAGGCGTCTTGAAGATTGGACGATCAGACGATGAGAGAATAAGACGAGACTATTGGGAGAGTAGGGAAGAGATAGAGAGAAGAATGAAACGGAATAGTAAAGTATGAGCATGAAAAAAACCATGGCCATATCCCTTGGCCTACGTGACTATCGTACGACCGTGGCCATGAAATACTCTCCAGCAAACTTAAAAGAAGAGTAACACCACCTAAAACCGATATACCGACACTCCATACTAATGCGAACGGATATATATAAATAGAGGTAAAAAAACTTGACGCATATTGTGCCTTCATCATTTCCCATTGACACGAATAACCTCGTATCTAATAGTTGCAACTTGGCAAACAAGACATACTAAACTACGGGTACCCACGTATCTCGTGGCTAATCGAGCTACAACGAATTTTACTCTCAGTGATTAGTGTCTTCTGGTATAAATGTCATTAGCATGGAATTACTTTAATAGACAAAAGTTTTGATGTAGAAAATGTGTAGGTATACAGTTCTGTAATCTGTCGCCTTGATCGGTACTGCAAATCCCATTTACTCAGTCGGTAACTCTTGTGTATTAATCGAGATCTGCTACCACAGTATCAAGAGTTAGCTGTGCGAGACCGTTTTACGTCGGTGTAATTTTCAAGTGCAAAAGTACGATCTACGTAGCGTCACGCTCTGCTAAAACTATCGCACTCAACCGGCTCGATTTCCGTAAACAAGACTGAGGGTCGCCTACTTCGGGCGCTACGTGATTCGAAACACACAGCCTGCACGAAGTTCTTGTTTCGTACATCGCGTACAAATGAGCAAATACACAGCTCATGCTTACGGAAGTCTAAGGTAAGGCTCACGGTACAGTAAGGTAAAGTAGGGTTAGTCTTAGTTGGGTTTGCTCAAAGTAAGGTAGACACTTCCTTCTCGGCTTACCCAATTTTTCTGTACACCCTGCCAAATATTCTGAAATCGTTAATGTCTCAACGTACGAAAACTCTGTGAGACGAGACACGTCGTGCGCGCAACTCCTATATTTCCACGGCGCCTAAACGTATAGCGTTATCTTAGGTAACCGAAATTCACGAGAGGTTAGTTTCAACGGCGACGCTAGGTGGCGACACCGAATCGGCTTCCATTCTAGGAAATGTTTATTACTTATCTGTTAGACATCACGAAATACCTCGACATCGTGCTTTATCTCGCTCCACTCTATGTACTGTATTATTATTACTAACACAGTCTTGTGATGCTATTTTTCCTTGGAATACTTCTAAAATGAGTACTCTCACTGGGACGAGAATGTCATTTTTCATACTATGACATTTTCGATAGCTACGTACGAAAATCTAAGATTCATATTTCTATATATGTATACAGTTAAAATTTTTATATATCTTTTTCCTTTAATAAAAGGAAACATGCATGACTTTACATCTCGAGCGATGTCGGCCTAGGACCAATTTAATCTCGACTTGGTGCGAGCTACGTGCAAGCAGAGCTTCGGCAATCAGCCCTGACCCACATATGTACGTTCCTCTCGCACTTTGACTGCTGTTTCGGTTTCAGTTTTTGTTTACCCGACACACTGCTAATAACTGGACGGTTGCGAAGTTCCTTGTTTATTTTTTTTACACGGGTATTAACACGAAATTTTTAAGTATAGGATTCGTCATGGTGAGAAGCGAATTGGTTCTGTTTTTTAAATTTGAAAAAAAATCACGCGTAAACGCGACGCGTCACTTCGGTAGCAGATTACAGGTTTTCTTTACGATAGTCGACAATCATTTCTTCACGACGAAAAAGGAGATACCCCTACATGTCACTTCGTGATGGGGTTAGAGTGCACTTAGATATAATACATTTTATGATTCCAGGGTCTCGTGCAATACCTTGGTGAAATTGCAAGATTTGGTATTTCGCGCCAGACATTTTGATATGGAAAGTTGCCGATAACGGAAATGCGCATTTAATTGTACAACGAGCATCTTATACATTTCCGCAATTTTTCACGGATCACGAATTCACTTACAATTTACAAGCTGTACATGACTGCCGTGTTAAGCTTCTATTAATTTTCTAAACGATATACGTTAATCGTTCCTACTCTCGTGTTGCGTTGTCTTTTCAAATCGACTTAGAAACATGACTCGTGTCGCATTTTGTCGCATTTGCATATCGTCCTAGCGATAAGTGATATCTGCACGTATTTACGCGAACAGATGTGTAAAATGATATATATTATTAGTATTCGATAAATCTATCATTGCTCATAACATCAATACTAAAGCTACGTACGGACATCTATAAACCTTAAGGACATTTACAACAAACTACCAACCCCCGTTGACATCTCACGTAGACTGTATAATCGCCATAAGTGACGCGAAGAAAATTTTTAATATGCCTATCGAATATGGCGTCACTGACTCGTTCGTGTTTTCAGTCTGCCACGAGAAATATCAATCGTCAAACAGTAATAAAGCTAAGTACAGTTCGATGTAACGTGTTGCAAAAAATGATTTTGTCTCTTTGAACGCAAAAGACGCAGAGGAATTTGCATAAGAAAAAAAAAAGAAAAAAAAACGTTTGACAGCAGACCTCGGGAATGACGCTGCTGCGTAGAAGACCGAGTTAGTATATATATGTACTGTACACACGTGATACCAAGATCTTACTTTTTTTGCAGATAAAAAAAACCTTAAAATTCTTCAAAATTATTTTACATTCTTTACCGCTCTCTTGCTCACGTCAGAGGCATTCCATGGGAACTTATTGCGATCTTCGCAAACGAAGATCAGGTACAAAATAGATTGGACCTCCCGAAATAATTAATAAACAATCCACGATCCAACTGCGAAGCCGGCATCACGCCACTTTCCCAGGTTATTTTAGTTCGTACAGCGTGAGAACGGGAGACGGTAAGATCAAGTGAGAAGCAGGAGAGTTGAGAACCCAGGATGAATGGCCGACAAGGATCCTTAATTGTTATTCAATCCTCGATGCTCTATCATGTGTATATTATTACGTTCTGTATATCTATATCCTACGTTTTAATAAAAAGTATATAAAAAGTACAATTTTATAACCAAATAAGAATAATCTGCCTCTCTCCTATCATCCACCATATTTTTATTTAACCCTAGTGAAATGTAAACTGCTTCGAAAGACGATGGTTCGCGTTTCGTTAGTGAAAACGAAACGAGCAGATGCCGCATTGTTTTACCACAACGCTAACCCGATACCAGGACAGACTAAACTCCCGGCTTAGAACACGTCACGCGGCTAGCATCGCTGCGCAGTAGTTTTGGCAGCGGCGCTTCCTCTGAAAGAGGACTACACTCTCGACCGGTCTAAAATCTATTGTCCAATCGAGGCGGCATTATAGCTGGTTATATTTTTAAACGTAGAGACGATACTTTTTATGTGATTAGCCTGGGCCTCTAGTTAGATTCAATCTCAATTGAATTTATGTATCCGCCATTGCCCTCTTCAACTGACGTAATATAGAACATTGCGCCCGTTGAACCTTGATTCTTATAGTGCTGTGACGCTTGACTGAACTTCTACGTGAACAATTCATTTGCACTCTGTTCACGTTCCTGTAGCTACACACCTCTTCTCTTTTCTCTCTTCTCAGCCCAAAGGAATTTAACGATCGACTATACGTATAGGATATCTTTCTCTTTTCCTGTAGTCTTGTTGTATACAGTATTATATGAGAATGCTGATAGTCATTTTTGTTGAGTTTTCAGAATTTTCGATAGACTTGAATGTTCGGCATCAGGCAATCGATACAGAGGAAGGAAAGAAGCTATCTCCATTGCCGGGTCTAGGATACTACTAACCTGTGCAATTTGTATTTATCTTATGCCAGGTGCTTACACATACTAATATATATATATATATATTAGTATGTATGCACACATGCATGTGTATACTGAAGAAGACCGGCTTAGGTGCGTTAACCTATTACAATGTGTTTACCACTTTTAAAGTCTCGCATAATCGCGTTCCGTATAATTCTTGGCTTCCTGGGTTGGACGCGAATTAATACATAGATGAGTTATGGCCTTTGTATCATGTAGATGATGCACCTGTACCTTATTAGAATTTTTAAAGACGTTAGAGATACTGTTGAACGATTTTCAAGCCGATTATGAATATACAAGCGCGATTGAGCACCACGAATATATCAGTTGGTATTGCAGATTCAATATGTTCTTTGTTTGCGTTCAAGGTCTCTGCCGTTTTCGCCCTCGTTTCGTCAATTTATTTTAATTGGGTATAATGTGCTTTGGAATATTTTTTATTATGATTGTACCACATATGGAATGTTGGGACTGTATGAGCAGCTGTGTATGGTACGGCGTAAATAAACGGCAGCTAACACGCGTAACGTATAGAAGCAATCAACCCAACCTACTGATACTTTCACTTTTGATTTTTTCAAAATGGGCGCACGAACTTTTTTTTCTCTTCTTCCCACATGTTCGTGAGCTTAGGCTTGGATGTATTCCTAACGAGATTGTATTTGCGCGTCAACAAAATTAATTATGTGAATGCATTTGAATGAAGGCAGTTATACATGGAAAATTTTTGTGGTTATATCCTCTCTAATCAGTAGTTTGAGTCGAGGTACTCGATTCTTTGATAATTTTATAGAAAAACATACGAAGCAATAATAATTATGTGAGGCTTTAAGAGCGAGCGATAAATTCATATTAAACTGTTAAATGTTACAATTCATAATCTAGAGTATTCCAACTGCTCTTATCAGACACGTGTATTTTGAATATATCAAACATTTAAAAGAGTACTCAACATTTTCCAAAAACATCAAATAGTTTCATGTCAAGGTCCATAGCTACCAGCTGCCTTGAGTCATGATTGTACGCTTAATTTATAAAAAATCAAAGACCATGAAGAATCTATACAGGCACAAATAAAAGATTCGTATTAAAAAAACACTACTGAGCCGGTGTATTATGTAATTGACAGGGGATTGGTAAGATGGCGGAATATTCGCATCAATCTAACATAATATCTAGTTATCCTGTCATAGACTGATTAATCAGCTGTGTCGCGTAGAAAAACCCATACTTTTCTGCATTCAGGAAATATAAATATTGTGTGGTTTCCCGCGAAAATTAAAATTGTATTCGAAACCTTCAAAATAAACAAGAAAGCAACAGCAAGATGGCCGCTACCGCACGCGGTCATGTCTTTCCACATGTTTTGACATAAAATCAGGACGTTTATGGCTTCTCGAGTACAATCGAACAATCTTCTTACATACCATAAGGATTTACAGACAGAACAACAAGAAACTCAGATTTATTCTCAATGAAAATCCATAAAAAGTGTACATACCCTTTCCGGCCCGGCCATCTCGTCGCTCATGGAAACACATCGCACACCTCAGCCCATTGATAATGATCTGAGGCGTGCCCACGTGAATAGTACTTGTCGAAGATAGATTCTGAAATCTCTGCGCAATAGGTCACATTTTGAACATCGGTGATAAGTGAGAACATTCCGTAGAAATTAATTACTTTTGTATCATCTCGATCGGCGTTTACCTATTTTTAATGTTAGTCTTGTGCGCATTTACGCCGTCAGCCATTCCTTTCGCGCGTTTATCATCTTCATGAAATAGGGGCGCTGCGTTCGATGTGGTTCGACTCGTAAAACCGCGGGAAATAAGAATTACAGTTTTTCTTTTGTATAAGACGCATAATACGATGTTATTATTAATTTTGTTGTAGAATGTATAATAAAAAAAAACCAGATAGACAATGGAAATGTTTTTTATCTTGTATGTCTATAATATATAATGCAAGCTGAAAAGAATAACAATATACAATGTAAGGTAAACGTCGATATTCACTCGTGAGTTTAGTTCAGTTCATAAGTGTAAACCGTGTGACACGATGGCAACCGGCGTCTTAGCAAAGAGTTGAATGTAATACAATATTTTCTGCTTAAAGGGAAATATATACTAAATGATTTTCTATTGTCTGCAATATGCTTTCGGCTGGAAACGCTTTGTATTCTACTACACATTATTTGACGATTTGCAACTACTGTAAAATGTTGAAGCAACGTGCTTTGATGTTAGGTTATGTGAAGAATACACAGAGAATTCCAAACTTGCTCTATTCTACTTCTCAGAATTTGAATGATGATCGATATAAATTGCCGGAAATTGATCCTGATGTGGAGGCATTAAAGAGTAAATTATTGTACAGTGATTACTTTGAAAAAAGAAAATTGAAGTTTGGATATGCAAACAACAAGAGGATTGAGAATATTAGAACGATGAAAGAAAAGATGAGAACATGGCACGAACTTATTAATACACCTGCATATAGTATTGCTTTGAAATATCTTACACACGAAGGAGAGAATCACAAACAGAAGCCTTTGACAGAGGGAGAACATTTAGATGAAAATAAAGATATAGCTCCTATTCATATGCCATATGCAAATGTAACTAAAGCCCAAATTGTATCTGAACAAGATGAAGTTGAAAATCTTCCACTACTGAATGAAAAGTATAGAATATTATATGAAAAGTATTTAGAAGCAAAGAGCACAAAATCACTAGGAGAAATGGAGTTAAATTTTGATGATTACTTAGCACAGAGTTCTAATGAAAATGATGTAACAGCACCTTTGACTGATGATGTGTCTAAAGTTCCACTAAATTGGATGGTGGATTATGAACTGTACAACGATGAAAATGAAAATAATTCTTGCTCTTCATATTATGGTACTCCAAAGCCTAATGTTCGTACTAGCTCTATACCTTGTGGTGGTTGTGGTGCTCTTCTTCATTGCAGAGATACTGCTATACCTGGTTACTTGCCTTCTGAATTATTTGTTGGTCGAACTAATGATGAATTGAAAACCATGATATGTCAGAGGTGTCACTTTATGAAAAATTATAATACTTCATTGAAAGTGAATGTATCTCCCGATGAATATCCTGAATTATTAAAAAAACTAAAAGGGAAAAAGATGGCAGTTATTTTAATGGTTGATCTGATGGATTTTCCATGTAGTGTTTGGCCCGATATTATGTCTATTATTGGGACACATGTACCAGTTTTTATTGTTGGTAATAAAGTAGACTTGCTGCCACAGGATTCATCAGACTTTTTTATACATGTCCGAAAATGCTTATCAAAATCTTTAGAAGAATCAGGAATAAGAAACGCTAATATTAAAGGTATTTCATTAGTATCAGCAAAAACTGGCTATGGTATCGAGGAACTTATAAATCAACTCCATAATAAATGGGAATATCGAGGTAATATATATATATATACGTGAAAATTGTAAATTCATTTAGTATTTCAAAATATTTTGTAATTGTAGGAAATGTATACTTAATTGGTTGCACCAATGTTGGCAAATCCTCATTGTTTAATGCACTGATTCAGTCTGATTATTGTAAAGTACAAGCTGTTGATCTCGTGCAACGTGCAACGATAGCACCATGGCCTGGAACTACTCTAAATTTATTAAAATTTCCAATTTTAAATCCACAAAATTGGCGGTTGCTTTTAAGGACAAGGAGGCTGATATCTGAAAGATCCCAGAAGAACGAAGAAGAGGTACTTAGAAAGGACAAATTCTTGCAAAGTAGAAAGATATGTTATGCAACATTACAGGGTATGTATTCACAGAGTAATTTTAGATATAAGTAATTTAATTTCAAACAATATGTCTTATATTTTATTAGGTTTTTTTTTATTATACAGAACGAGTCGGCCGAACTTTCTCAGGAAAACCACGAGTCATAAACTATACTGGTCCTTTTGTAGCTAACACAAGCAGTAAGGGTACCCATAAGTTTGGCTTGGATGAAAATCATCTAGATTTTAAGACCGGCCATTGGTGTTTTGATACTCCAGGTGTAATTCAGCACGATCAAGTTTTACATTTACTATCAACGGATGAATTAATGTTAACTTTACCGAAACAAACAATTTCTCCACGATCATTCGTTTTACATCTAGGAGAAACATTATTTCTAGCTGGATTAGGCAGGCTAGACTTAATAGAAACATCAGGAAACTTTATAAGGTATGCCATAATATATACAATTCCCCTAATTTAATAATACAATATTTTTTCATATTTAATTTTGGTTAATCTGTTCAGGTGCACAGTATTTGCAAGTAATGAACTTCCCATTAACATATGCCGGACAGAGGATGCAAATGATATCTATGAAAAATTGTTGCACACAGTAGCACTAGTAGTACCCACTAATAACCCTGAACGATTGAAGCTTTGGCCAAAATTAGAATCAAAAGATTTTGAAGTGACTGGCATAACATCAATAGAATCTGCTGCTGACGTTGTGTTATCCAGTGCAGGTACCATATCCTGATATGAGTTATCCTGTTATAGCTGACAATTTTATAACAATTTTTATATCTCGTAGGCTGGATATCTGTTACACCCAACGAAAATGAAAAAATTACTGTAAGAGCATGGACGCCTGAAGGTAGAGGAATATATTTGAGGACACCACCACTTTTAAGAAAGTCTATTACACTTCGGGGTCCAAGGATAAAGAAATCTCCAGCATACAAGAGAGGGAAGCAAGTATACTGCAGAATATAAACGTGAGTTGTCCTGTTGTTTATTAACAACAATTTATATATTCATACAATTTGACATCGAAGTATAATTTTAAAAAATTCATAATTCTTCATAGTTTATACACAGTCGATTTCCTGCGCACGAAGTTTGGCTTGTTTGTACATTCTTTTATAGAATTTCTCTAAATTCTTATAGAAACCATGTCTTCCACTTCCTTGGTCCAGATTACGCTCACAGGAGGCATCGCATTCATTTCCCCTAAAACATGTAGCTATAGTTCTTCAATTGAAATAATAATAAACTATGCCTTAATCAATCTCAATTACTCACTCGTCCGTACTTCTACAGTTCATATAAGCAAGCTTCGCCTTGGCTCTCTGCAACTGTCGAAGCTTTGCTCTTAATCTGAAAAACATTCCTAAAGTTTCAGCATCTACTATGAGAAACGTTCTTCTTTTAGGATACTTACACCGATGTCGAAGGGTCTTCTCGAGGACTGGGAGCACTACTTGGTCTGCAGGTGCAGTCACTACTTCCTTTATCTAAGGATGTTTGTTCAAGGAATTTTGACTGTCCGTGAACTTTGGCCAGATTTCTTTTGCACTTGCAGTCGATATTTTTATCTGAGTTATCATCCTGACCGTTACAGTGACAGGCAAAGTAACACTTGTACTTGGAACAAACCGGACAGCTCTCAAAGATATGAGAATCGCCACAAACAGTCAAGACTTCCGGTGATTTTTGCGGCGATGAAGGTGGACACGTACATTTTGGTCGTTTAGTGATCGCATGGTAACATCGTTCTGATTGTGATCGTGATCGACGATTTGACGAACATGGGGAACAAGTTCGAGCTTCTTCGGTACTGTTTGGTTTTTGTCGGCAACTGTAATAATGAATTTAGTGGTTCGATAGTGCAGTTTCTTTTTTTGTGAATGTATATAAGGCCCTATTGTATATAAATCACATATGCCAATTGTATCTTTTCTTTGAAGTTTACCATTTTGAACAAGAATCACAACGACATCGGGTTGGAGACTGGGAGCTGGAGAGTTTTCTTCGACATTTTCTATAATGACATTTTATGTATTTAATATTACAAATAGTTTGAGATTTTTTATAAAAGTATAGGATATTATACTCACGATAGACAAGTCTGGATTCTGGCTTTGCCTTGACTATGGCATACCCTTCTCTGTCTTATAATACCCTTGGCTGGTCGTTTCCTATGGAAACATGGAGGATTCTACAAAATTTCAGTTCCATTACGAACGTTAATCAGCCTGCTCCGATAGATTTGTCTCTACAACGTTACCGTATATCGAGCATATGAAATTAATTATATTATTAATCATACATCAATTCGATGAAACTCACTTTCGAATGAATGACTTTTGGATTTACAACATGTGCTCCTGTTAAGCTTGTATCACAAACTCCAATGACTTCTTCTATGACAGTTCGAGTCGACACTTCGATTTTTGGCGCCAGGATACCCTGGAATAATTTATATGTTCACGAATACGCCTGTCGCGTGGAATGACTTGCATACAAATTAGATACTCTTACAGGAAAGTGTCTAGTCGGTTCCATAAGCAAGTCAACATCCACTCCAGCCAGTAAACCCTTGAAACATGGTGCAGGATATAAGAGATCACACAAGTTAGTTTCAAAAGTTGCCAAAATGACACCGCGACTCGATGCAGAGGGCCACTGTATTAATTCAGCATAAATAAATTCATCCTCCAGGTTATGCTGTAACTCAGCCAGAGTGACAATCCCGGTAAATACTTTCTTAAACATAAATTTGTCGTGAAAGAGCAATGGAAATATTGGCGTTATCTTATGCGATTCAATACAAGAATTCATTGTGTTTATTTGCAATGCCACTTTGCCATTGGGACACAGCCAAACCCCAGGACACGTAATCTGCAAACAAATTCGAGTTTGAATTCACATTGTAGATTTAATACGCCACGGGATCAGTATACGTAATTAGAGACTTACCGCATGTAAATCCAGTTCTATCTTGACGCAAAAACCACGTCCTGCCATTTTTGACTAATTCGAGAACTGACGTCCACGTATTATCAACCGTTATTAGATTTAGACCAATGATCGATCACTTCGAAAATTCCAATCCTCGATCCTGGTCTCCATTCTACTTAATCCTAGAACACTGAATTTTATAGTCTTTCCACTAGACTTTAAAGATACCACGGGAGTTCCTTGCGGGAAGTATATTTCGTAGAAAAATCTAGACACTTTGAAGTTCTAGGCCATCTTGTGAAAGGAGTGGTGTGAAGCACTGAAGGATGCGTTGCCAGGATACAATGGCACAACACGCCTATTGAATTTTACCTGTCTGAATCCGAGTCGTCTCCGAGTATCTTACTTGATACCACGTGGACAAAGTATAATAAAAAAGTCTTATGGTAATCAATATTCTTATAAGAAAAATTTGTCGCTGCAGAAATATCTTTCAGTCTTTATTTTGCTCTTGATGACAATATCATAATTATCTTTTTCATACTATTCATCTTTTTGGACATCATGTCTTGAATGGTACTCCGACAAATTTTTCAACAGGTACGCCCTTGCGCAATTGACGTAACTTTAATTCAGTCTCAATAAAATCGCAAAGCTTTTTTGGAAAGTGAAGCCGTGGGTCCAGAGATTTTGGTATTAACGGATTCGTAAACCAGCCGTAGCTGCGAAGAATATTTTCTTTAATTATTATCAATTGGGCAGGACAAGCTGCATCTACTTACTCCATATTCACAGTCGGAGGTTTGTAAGAATAAATATCCTTTGGTGTCAGCGCTGCGTATCTTTCTATAATTTTGATATATTCTGGTGGAATTTCGGATACCGCGATGACGTCGTGTTTTGCGTAAAACTTTTTGGTTACAGATTTTGATTGAGGCATTGGTATGAATTCTTCTACTAGCCTTATATTTCTATTTTCCATTTCATTTTTTTCTGCATAAAATCTTAGTTTTATAGGATCCATCATTCGATATCTTGTTTAGCGTTATTGATTTTTTTATGAAAGAAATATTTTTAGTGTATAACGGAATGACGTAATTGTAGGATGATTTTGATTTTTATTATAGTGAAAATAGTTGCAGATCAAAGTGTCTACGTTCAGCGTTTCGATAAGGAATTGAAAGGAATGATAGTACGTATTAGCAATTGCGAACTCTGCAGTTTATTTTAAAATATGTATATCAATAGAAAACACATACATAACATGCGGAAGACTGTGGATGGGTCAGTGAGAGATTGAAAAACATTTAATATTATACTTTCTGATTGCATCTCCGACTGACCCGGCCAGAAATCATTTACATAACTACAAGGCAATATTGTTACAAGGAACTAAAGCTCTTTTCGTTTTCAATTTTTTCATTTTCAGATGCTACAAAGTCTGCTTCGAAGCTCATATTCTTTCTAATACCTAAACAATCAATGTATTCTCGAGGCTCAATTCATCTTATTGTTCAGTGAGGAATTCAAACGCAAAAGTAAGTATATAAAGTTATCTTGTATTTTTTCTTTCTTTTATTTTCTAGAGAGCCACATTTTTCCTCGCCCCGCCTTATTGTAACGCATTTGAATTAGCTGCCAGTCCTTGATAAGAATGGTCTATTAATTTAAACAATTGTCATATACCTGGAGAACCAGAAACACTCTGCTCGCCTATAAATGTAACGTATCACAGTATTTTTACATGTACTTAAGTATAGGCCTGGTTATAGTTTTCAAGTCAACTTTGTAGCATCGTTGACGTTGTCGAAAACGAAAAAACTGAAGAAAATGGTTGAAACAATTTTTCGCATAAGAGAAATAGATAGAAATGATGATACAGTTTGATAAGGAGATCCTGTCGATTTCTCAGAACGGATACTCCTCTTCATACAGCGTATTTTCAATAGTATAATTCTTATTAGCAGTAGCTGCCAAATTGTCAATTTATATTTCTATAAACATTGGAGCCCAAAAGTACAACTGTCATCGATTAAATTGAATATGCATAGATAACGAGTAAAAGAGTTGTCAAGTTGACGTCAAATGAATTTAAAACGTATGTTTGGAAAAAAGAAAGAAAATAGACGAAGAGAAACATAACACTACTACTTGTCAGGAACACACTGCTACATGGCATAAATAATTAAAATAAATATCTCATCATCATGTATGCTTTATCCCAAGATATAAAAAGAAAATCCTGAACACTCAAAATACATGATGGCGTCAAAACATAATGAATATCGGGCAAGCTTGGCAAATACAAATTGACCCACTGACGCGTTCAGGGTTAACAAGGAAATTCAAGTATGAGCTCAATTGACAATGTGGCATTGAAAACTTTAAACTGATATAGGCATAATTGACGGTCTGCATTAATTCAACCTACAAGTCTCTTTACATCTCTGTCACATCTCTGTTATCTCTTTAATATTTAGTTCCACCACGACAGCAAGGAAACAATATGGCGTAAAAATAGAAAACGAGAAAAAGCGTTTTAATGTTAGTTCATTTTGATTATATAAAAAGGCTATGGTGTCAGCCCACGTTGGTGCTTTAATTATCTAGGCAGTCCTTTTTGTTGTCATGTGTTTGCACTGCTCAATAATAATTATTAATAATAACGATCGTTGTTTTTATTCGTTTGTTAGACAATCTTTTCGTTTAAACATCAGCATCTCGTCGGACGTGTATAGGTCGACAAAATTGTTATAAAAGTCCATACAGTGGGACGCCCTTATTTTGTCCAATTAATATCTTCAAATCTTGGGCTATTCTGTTTTCTTAATTTCTCTTCTTGACGTTAATGGAATTAAATGTTTACTGGATGCTTCGCTATTCTTCTAGTGCAAGAGGGTGTCAACTCCGTGATCTATGGTATCTCTTACTATGGTCTGATTATTAGTGATGTATGCTCATTCTGGTCTTTAAGAAACAAAATCGAAGGGATTCTTGATTTTAGCATCGTGTCATCAATCCTTATTTAAAGAATGTTTTCTTATAATGTGACATTTTAGGGTTCTCTTCACTCCGCAGTAGGTGCATTCGTCTGTGCTTCGGACGATATTGATGGCAGGTCTCTTGATTCACTGATGGGTTGACTCTTTCCTCTGTAAATTCAAAAAGCACAAAATATAATAATGGAAAATATACTTAGTGTCTATTTCTATGTTTAATTATGTTTGACTAACTTTGTTTGGTCCCCGAGTCGTCCACCACTTTCATCAGTAAGGTCCACGTCTGCCATTTTATCTGAATAAGTCTTCCACTTGTCCACCTTATACTGGGGTAAATCCAAATTTCCATTATGGTATCCATTTTCATATTTGGTCAAGTAGTCACTGGTAACTGGTGATTTGCGAGCCGTTAAATACTCTGAATGACTTGGTGCTAGCAACTCCTCGTAGTAGTCTGCTGTCTTTGGCTCATAATTACTAATAGTAGATCCATATCTCTTTGGTAGGATTTTGCTGTTTCTAGTGGTATAATTATCTAGTGGACTGTCATTAATTACGGAACTTGATAATGGGCTTCTATAAGATCCTAAGTCGCTATCCATACTGAAATCAGTACTACGATATCTCCTCCGAGGACTTACAGGATCAAAAGTTGGTGATCTCATATATTTTCTGAGGGGATCATACGTTGAGGAGAGACTCCCATAATGATCTGTAGGAGATTTCAAATCTGACAAAGATGACATTCCACCAAGATCTGAATATCTGTCACGGTCAACAGGGGACTTCCGGAGGGAAGGTATGTCTTCGTTATACATGCTATAGGTTCTTTCCGGTTGTCTTCTACTAGAGGTGGTTGTGTAGTTACTCAGTTTACTGTGATCCTTTTCTCTTGGGTTATTAAAGCTAAATTTTCTTGGTAGAGTCGCGCTCGCAGGAAGTGTTACACCTGGTGGTGGTGCTGTTAGTGAGGTTTTGCGTTTTCTGTCATTGAATCTTGAGTAAAAGCTTTTCCTGCGAATTCTGTCAATTATTGATTCAGGTTGATCACTTCGTATAGATGGTGAATAAGTAGGGGAGGTGGGCGAATGTAATTCACTCCGATTGTGATTCAGATCTGCAGAACAGATGGACCAGGAATCAAAACTTTCTGTGTCTTCAATTGGTGAGAATAATTCATCTGGATAATCATTAGGACTATCTTTCGGAGGTGGGATAGGGTTGGGATTGAAAGTTGGAAGATTCAGATTTTGTTTCTTCTTATTTAAAGTCTCCAAGAAATTGTCATTGGATGTTACGATAGAACCATTTTGAGTATTTGAAGGTTGTATCACTGGTTCTGCTTCTTTGGATACCTGCTTATTTTCATTAGTCTTAGTATTATTAGTATTAATCTGTTCAGTATTTGTTTCAGTCAAAATTTCTTTTGGTTTATCCTTTATTTCATTTGGAATTTGATTAAATTCTTTCGGATGACTTGATGCATCTTGATCAATGGATGTCGAAGAACTCATATCTTTGGCATCGCAATAGTCATTTCTTTCTTTCTGAAGTTCTTCGATGTCCTTAGCACACAAGGATTTATCAATGACAATTTTATTTCCAGTAATGTTAGCATGATGTGTTATCTTCGACAGATTTTGTATCAATGTAGCCACCTCATCTTCAGTCTTACTATTATCAATCTGTGCAAGTTTTGGCAAAGTGCCACTGGTAATTGATTCAGCATTTTCCACTTCAGCCTTCGATAAGTCCTTCTTCGAAGGCGGTATGCTTCTGAAGCTGTGTTGTGGTATTTTAGATAAATCCAACTTCAAACTGTTTCTATTTGCACGCGATTCTATAGGCTTTGATTGAGAGCAACTTGAATCAGTGTTATCAGTACCACTTTGAAGATTATTTTCAATTGCTTTATCTGTTCGCATTTTAGGAACCTCTATGATCTCAGTGGGTTCAGGTGGAGCTGAATTCGTACTCTCTTTAGAATTGGATGTAGCCTCAGCAGATTGCTGAGGATTTTCAACAGGATTAGATTGAGATAACTTTGTGCTTGGTGTATGTGCTTGGCTTGAGTCCGATTTTGAATTACTACAAGACGTGTTTTTCTTTGGACTAGATTCTTTTGCTTTGTTATAAGTTTGCGCATCTGGACTCTTTTCTTTTCCCTTAATAGAACTTGAAGTCTTGACGTCACTGGGACTCTTTTCTTTTTTACTAGATGTAATTTTCTTGATTAACGTCTTCGTTGGCTTTTCCTTTCCTTCTGACTTGCTGTCTGAACTGTCTGATGCTTTTTTTACAACCTTTTTGACTACACGGACAATCTTCTTCTTCTTGGTACCATCTCCTGATTCCTTTTCAGATCCATCTTTTACCTTTATTACTTTCTTTGCTTTCTTTTCAGACTCTTCACCTTTTTCTAATTTCGAAGCTGATCCATTCTTTGCCAATGAGCTTAGAGGGCTCATTTTCTTGGGTTTATCACTCTTTTTATCGTCACACTCTTTTACTTTACTATCAGTCTGCTTATTATCTATAGATTTCTCTGACGGACTCTTACCCGCCAGAATCTTCTCAAGAGAACTATTCTTCTTATCAAGATTTTTATCCACTGGACCATTCTTCTTCTCTGATGATTTTACTGTTGTACAATCCTTATTATTTTTAACTTTATCCAAATTCTCAACCCTAGCCTCGGACATCTTATCGGAATAGGGTTCCTTGTTTGATTGATCACCAAATCCCTTTTCCGGTGATGGCTTTTTTATATTGGTATTCATCCTTTCCGGTGACTTCTTAGCTTTGTCGGTTCCGTTTTCTTTTGGCGGTGATTTCTTTGATTCCGTTAATGATTTCTTACTCAATTTTAGTTCAGGTTTACTGAACTTCGTTGGTATTTTACTTGTAGATGGTTCGTCATTCAATAACGTATCAGATCTGGATCCCTTGTAAGGATTTTTCTTAAGTTTACTCAAAATCATATTCTGCGGTCTCACGCCACTGGTACCTTGCTTTGTATCAATATTTTTAAAGAGGCCTAAGACAGAGGATACTTTACCCTTTGAGGTAGAGCTTGCAACTTCAACCTGGGGAGCCAAATCCTCCACACTGACGGCACGCTTAATCAATCCAGATTCTGTTAAAAGAGAATCGGATGGCGGCGCTGAACTTTCGCGTAGCGAGCGTATCTTTTGGTCTATCAAAACACCACCGACTGGTGCCTTGGTACTGTCGTCATTGGATCTAAACTTTTCCAGTTTCTTTTCTAACGAATGTAAGAAACTGTTCCTAGAACTTTGTCGCTCAAATCTAGGTTTCGAATCCTCAGACATAGAACTCGCCTCTTTCTCAGATTTATCATCTTTAGAAGAAGTGTCTGATCTCTCCTTGGTGATAGAGTTCACTTCGTTCTTCAGATCCTTTACTGGTTTGTTATCCCCATTACTCTTATCCGACTGTGAATCCTTATTTTCATGTTTTTTCTTGATGAACCTAGACTTCCTACGCTCATTCTCTGCCGCCTTCTGCGCCTCCTTTTCTTTGACATACTGACTCTCCTCCCTGGGAGTGTCGAAGAAGTCAGGTCTGAGGAACCTTGAGATTCTACGTTGTCCACTGCCCTTCTGTGACTTGTCTTTACCATCTGCGTCCTTGCTACCACCTGGTTTAAAAAATTTACTGAGAATCGATCGCTCTGGGGTTGGTGCTCTTATGCCCAGTGTATCTTGAGAACCAGTGAAAGACTTCCGTCGATCTTTAGACAGCACGGGTTCTCTAGTTAGGGATCCTGATCTTAGTCTGAGACTAGGAATACAGCTACGTCTCTTACCAACATTGGCATTATCAGAAATTGAGCTAAGAGATTCCTTGTCACACTTGTCAGTATCCTTATAGCTAGTACTGAGGTTAATATCCAATCTAGCAGGTCCTAAATTTTTAAGCTTTGATTCCTTGATTAGATTTTCAGCAGCTAACAGTCTATTCTCAAAGTCTCTCGAAGTATCTGATTTATAAGTCAAACCATAATCAAACATATTAGACGTAGACTCCGTGGGTGACGTTTCACTTGATTTGGCAGACAGACTAGATGCCGTGTCCAAT
This sequence comes from Syrista parreyssii, assembly GCA_030142615.1. NCBI lineage: Eukaryota > Metazoa > Arthropoda > Insecta > Hymenoptera > Cephidae > Syrista > Syrista parreyssii. The sequence continues at coordinate 3,996,981 of JARQTG010000183.1, read as the reverse complement.
AGATTAGTATTAGAATTGCAAATCGATACTGAATTACATTCAGAGTTAGAACTATTGCCAATTACTCCATCTACATCCTCTGTCTTAATCTTAGGTAAATTCAAAGCATCGTCCGTGGATTCTTCTTGAATCTTATCGTTTCTGTAATTATGAAAATTCTCCCAGCGTATTCCAGAAGCATTCGACTTGCCAGGATCCCGATACTTCCTGCCAAGAGTCATCACCTGTCTTGGTAAGGGCGGAAGAAGTCTGTCCTCATCATCGAAGAGGCTAACGCTTCGTCGAGGTGATCGGCGATCGAATCTGTCCAGGCGATCACCAGGTTCAAGAAGACTGTTCGTCCTCCTGACAGTCCTATCAACAGATCTACCTCGATAATCGGTATCTTCGGACGTAGGGAAATTAACCTGTTGACTGTCGACCTCCACACCCTCTATGAAACTTGAGGGTTGTTGTACGGAAGACGCGTAACTTTTGTCACGTGGTATCGACGGTGACCTGGGTAATGATTGTCTTGTCTGCTCGATGAATTGTCTGCTCAATCTGCGTGCCAAGCTCGGCGTGAAATTCTGCTCTAGGGATTCCTGGGCCTGTTTTCGAATCTGAGCACTTTCCGCCTCGGGGGCTTCTCTCTGCTGGCCCTTTTCTGAAAAACATTCAGACAAAATGGTCGTTGCGACTGTTGCTTATGACGCGCGACAACAATGGATCGGTGTTTCTCCACATTATCGGAGACAGAAAATACTACGAGATACCTGAAATATGTACGTGCGAGGATACTCAAAGGAATTTTCCATCGAAATATCTTTTTCTCACTTGAGTATTTACACTCCTTTATTATCTAGATACATAAAACGTTTTTATAAAATCTCTCTCAGAAAAAAAAAAAATTAATTAAACAATTAAAAACTCTCGGAAACTCCAGCCGTAGTTATTGGATATTGCTACTAGATCCTTGTCGTTCTTCCTTTTTAATGACAGTCCCGTCGCAATGTATATTTCCAAACTGGAATCGATCACTATTGTCACGCGATCATTTCATTTGGAAGAATTCTATTTTGCGTTCCCCTCAAGTGTTTTTTTCTCTCAAAGCTCTTGGCAAGGGGAGAAGAGAAAAATTGTAGCTTTGAAAATATCCATTGAGAATGGAATACGACACAACTTTATATTTTAACGTGTAATATATGACGAACAGGCAGATTTACTCATTTAACGACTATAACCAAAAGAAAAAAGAGAAAAACTCGACCACTATTATAACCGCAATCCTCTTGATTCGTTGATATCCTCGTATTCATCTAACAACGCTAAATGAGTATAGCCTATGACTACATCTAGCGTGTAAATATTAAACATAGTATGTAGTAGCATTAATAAAGCATGCCCGAGACAATATGAAATAATAATAAAAAACATTGTTATGTAAACTCTTAAAAACACAACAAATCTCAGCCAGTTCGGACAAATGGTTAGTTCTCTCACTTTGCGTTATACAATATCAATATGTATATGTCATTCTTATCAAAGTTGTCACATACAAAACTTTGTCATATAACAATGTTACTTAAGGGATACGGCCAACATACAGCTTATATACAAACGGCATGTCGAGGGGGTCCAGTATGATTTATTCCAAGTGGCATCGTCCAATTACGTTTCCCTTAACTTACGTATACGTATCGTCCATAAGATATAAAATATATGTCATCATATAACGTTTATTTTTTTAGTTCACCTTTATTTATCATCTTTTTTCATTCTTGCAAAAGTCACACCCACAAAAAGTATTTCTCAAAGTCACGTAACAGCATCCCCAAGAGAAAATAAAGTCAGCTAGAAAGAGAGCACACTAACGGCACGCAATGTCATACCTACTAAAAAACTGTATAACTACGAGTCCGATTGTTATAACAATTAATTACACTTGCGAACGTGTCTTCGGAATAAATCATACCACGCACAGCCTCAAAGTCTAAAGGCTCATCCACAGGTTCCAGCTACTAGTAAATAGCCAGGCTCCTCACACTTTACATAGCGGTTAGCGTGTGTGACTCTTGTTTCTCGAATGTCCGTTTTAAAAGTGACAAAGCCGAGCAATCGTATTTTCCTTTGCTACGTCTCTCTTTTTCGCTCTTTTCCTTTCCCTTCGATAATCGTTATATTTTTTTTGTAGCTTCCTCTTAAAAACCCAGGTAACGTGTATCCCGTTAATTTTATTAATCTTTTGTTTATCTCTGTACTCTCCCTCATTTTCACTCCCTTTTTTTTTTACTCTCTTGACTCTCTTTTCTCGTGATCAAACGGTCCTGACGATCACGAAGAGTCCTCGCCCGTACGATCAACGGTTGTTTGAGAAATCGAAGACGAGTGTATTGTGGTAGAATGGCAAGGTTCTTGTTGAAATAGTGGCCGTATGGTCGGATTCACTAGATTAGGTATGGTATAGTACCTAACTTGGTTTGTCTACTGGGGTTTACCGTCGGCCCGCCTACGCAGAGTCACTCGCACGGTCGCTGCAACAACCGTCATAAAAGACCGTCAATGACATGTATCACAGAGCGGTGCCGCTGACAATATGCAAAGTATATTTTCGGTAGCCTTAGCTTCGTTGCTATGTAATAATCCATACACAAAGTCATATTAGTTCTGTCGTTAGAAATTTCTAGGCTATTGAGAAGCTCAGATGTCGCCACTGTACAAAGGCCAATTCACAATGAGAAATACTGAACGAAGAGGTAAACATGAAATCACGATTAATCAACATGATGTTGTTAAGAGATGGCGTAATGAAACATTGTTTTTCTTTTTTTAATAATGAACATACTCAGGAATAACTGTTTTAAATTGATGAGAACATTTATACGTGAGAAATGAGTATCTTGAGAAATTGTAATTGATATTTACTTAAGTCAGATCCTTGTTGTATCTGGAAAGCTAGTAGATATAATTATTTAGGAAAATCTGAAAGCATAATGTAGCGTACCGAAAATATAGTCTGTCAAATATCAGCCGGCCTTAAAAAAAGATTACTATGTTTAATCACTGATTGAAGAGTCGACGATAGACTTTAATGTAATTCCATGATTTTCGTTAGATGGATTTTTCTTTCACGTTTTAGAAAGTGGAATAGAGTCTCTCTTTTTTTTTTGTATATCTGTATATGGACGTGTGCGGTTCATGCTCTAAACTTTAGTAGACACAGTAGTAAAGTAGAGAGAAAAAAAAGAAGAAGATCGAGGTGACATTATTGCAGTGTTACAGGATCGTAAAAGTCGGCAACAACAGTGCAACAACTACGGCGTGTTAACGAGGTTCTATGTCGGACAAGGTGGGCTGCCTTTATTTTATTCATTTTTTTTGTTTGTAAATGGGCAAACTTTACGGTTTATCAACTAACTCGGAATATTTGACAGTCACGAATTTTTGCGAGACGACCTGAAAATTCTCAAAACAGTCTAGGCTCATAGGATTACAATATTCGTCTTTTGCAAGGATAACGAATGTAAAGTGCAACGTGCAGTCATGCTGATTATAAAAAAAATATATCTCCTTTTGTATGTCATATAAAATGTAATTAATTAATTCGTATATTTATCAGCTACTTGCAGTCATATTTCATATATGTATCGACAATTGTACGTGTAAAGTTTGCCCAGTGGACGGTGCAGAGAAAAATAAATTAAAGGTGATTGAGAAATGTTATTAATATGAAATTCACCCACCTGCGTCAGACATGAACATACAACTACGCTAACGTGTTAGTACGAAAAAAATTGCAAAACACCGCCAGGCAAAAAAGTCATAGAGGATCATTATTCGTCGGATAGAAAATGGTGAAAGGAATTAAGAAAAAAGAAAATGATAAAGGAATAAAATTAACAAAATATGTGCTTTGTCTATCAACGACTCGACAACAGCTAGGTACTAGGAGATGCATACCGAGTGTCGTCCTGCACTTTATTCGTACGACCAATGGATATTAAAGAATAAAAGTCGATAGAAGAAATTGCAGACGACGCATTACCACGATTAAACAGAAGTTCTACGTTGACCGTTATCGTCATCTTTTCACAACTTCTGCGAAATCATGTACGCAAACCATACAACATCAAATAGATGAATATCCCGTTACACTTTACAGTGGGTCAGTCTTTAGTATCATTTCATTAATTGAATTTATAGAGGCTAATTATATTTCACCAGAATTAACCAGCTCCACTGTAAATTGTAGAATAATTGTATCGCACGCTCTTACCTCGAGGCAGAGTATTGCTTCCCATGTCGAAGATGCTGTCGCGAGATGGTGTGCTACGTGCGCCAGGACTGTTAGGTGTCCCAGGGCTGGTGGGGCCGACCGAATCCTTTCGACCGAATCTATCCGTGTCACGACTCAAAGATCGTCTGAACTGTGATTCTGACAGTCGCCTGTATCCACAAAAATAACAATAAGTAATTAGAGCTCAAGTGAAAGATGTTTTTAATCTATGTTTTTATATCTACTGCATAGGCGAATAAAGAACAGATTTTTATGAAATTGACAAGTCAATGAGCTTCTCTTGAAATTAGGGTTTTAGGTGGATGTCAAAGGTATATTTGTATGGAGAAATTATGAGGGTAATATTGAGTGTGTAGAAAGGGAACCGCGAAGTACTTTTCAAAAATTGTACGTGAAGTTGAAGAATCCATTGCGTGAAAAAACACATGGTCGTATGATATAAATCAAAGTGTGAGAAGAGAAGAAGTTGATGTACCGAGGAGAACGTGAGCTCGAGTGAAAGTGCAAAACGTTTGTAAAATATGCCAACCTGTGCACGGAGAGTAGCAACTATTTCGAGCTAATTTATTTTGGCACGACCTATGCGTGTGTCATGTTCGAGTACTACGTGGAGGAGGTTCAACCTACAAATATATATGCTGCTAATGAATTGGAAATGTGAAATCATGTCAGGATATTGAAATTGGTGCTGTGTCGAGATACGTGGATGCCGATTATGAGGTTGTCTATAATGTCGAAAGACTATATTTGTCAAGCTGGCTAAAAAGGGTTTTCATTGCTGGACTCACGTTGTTATAGTCCGCGTTTCGGTGTAACTTTGGTAGCTTGTAAAGACAAGCGATTTCTATTAAAAAAATACACGGGCTCGTGATTTATCACGAATCACAACAGGGGTAAGGGGAATTTTTAAAAAGATTTATAAAAAAAAGCAGAGTTTTCCAATTAAGTGAGGTCGAGGTCTCGTTAGATAGTTACTGATTAATGAGAGAGATTATAACTACCTGGATAGTGGTTCGTGAATGCCCCAGAATCCTTGTGGCGAATTCGATCCCAATCTTCCTAATAGTCGACTACTGGGAAAACTACTTCCTCTGTTATCATCTACGTTCAACCTCTGCGTGAGACTTCTGACACGTGACAGTAAAGTGGAGAAGAGGTTCTCCGCGGTGAGCAATTCGAATCCATCATCGTCGTCATCTTCACCAGAGGACAAGCTATCTGCGTGCTCTGGTGGTTGTCTGGTCGGCCGAGAACTCCTCAAGCGGTGCATATGCCTTTGAAGAAGGTCGTCGCTATCCCTACCAAAAATGTGTCAGTTCACTTCCGCCAAGGCATCCATAAAAGTCACAATCGATCAGTAGTAACATACCTATGTAATGTAGAGAATGGAGACTCGTCTTCGCTGGCATCTGACAGAAGAGAACTCATTCTTCTAGGTCTTCCAAATCTGGATCTAGGGGCACTGGTGCTGGTTGGTGTACTGGTCTTACTTTCCGGTTCAACACTGCCGGATCTTGGTGTAACGTAACCTCCACCCTCGACGGCGATAGGAATTATGTATTCACGAGGACTCTTGCGAATAGGCTCAGGTCCTGCAGTAGAGCCCAGAGCGCTGTCTGTATCTGAATCTGCTGTGGATTGACGAGATAGAGAACCTGAACGTTGTGACATGGAGCGCTGGGGCATTGGTGGTTTTGGCGGGGGTGTCGATGAGTGTAAAGACTGTTGATGACTGGATTCCACCTGTAATTAATAATTTGAGTTATACCAGATCATGAAATGAAGGCAGAAAGAAAGAACGATATATACAAAGCTCTCCCTGCGTACTTGTATGGGGATGATCCTCTCTTTCGGTACCATTTTCGGTTTGCCTTCTGGTTCCAGACTGGAACTTCTGTTGGCTTGCGGGACAGCTGCTGCCACGGGGAAAGCAACTTCGGATCTCTGCGTCCTTAATTTCTGAGGATGGAACGCGTCGATCTTAGCCTCCACTTCGGATTTGAATGCTGTATTCTCAGGAGATTTGACACCGGACAATATGATCTCTGCCTTGCTAGTTTTCCTAGGTCTTGGTAGTGTAGCGCTCTTTAGTGTTATTTCCATTTTACTCGATTTCTTGCCACCATCTGATATAGAATTGCTACTGGATGACTCAGATGTATCGGGCACCTAAGTCAATAGATCGACATTGTTTCAATATAATATATACGTTTTTCCAGCAGCTCTAATAATGATTTACTTACCGCTTCTGCCTGCAAAACAGGCTTTGATTCGAACGGGAACTTGGTTTCCACTGGTGTAGAAACTGACACAGTGGCTGTTCTTACGTCATTCGGGCCGACCTGTAGTTTTAAGCCCAGTTTCTTCGATTCGCTATTTTGTGGTGATATTGGTGGAGAACCATTTGCCTTTTTCTGCATTGGCGGCTTTCCAATGGCTCCGGTTATAATGTCAATTGCACGTTTCTTCTCCTCATCCCGTTTAATTTTCTCTTCTTTACTCGTGATATCGCTAGTGCTCGTTTCACCAATTTTCTCTTCGACCTTTTCATCTTTTCTATCTGCTGGCACCTCTATGATCACTTTAGATGCACAAGGTTTCACAGTTTGTGGTACAGTCACCGAGGATAGGCTAGCTTTACGTTCAAAAGCACGCTTGGCACCACCCACGTTAACACCCGGTATGAAGATTTTTTTAGGTTTATCATTATCGACGCCCGATGCCAGTTGATTAAACTTCTCAGCAGTTTCGAAGATTTTTGAACGTCTTCGCTCCACTGGTTTCAATAGTACTTCTGAGGCTTCACTGGATAATTCCGAATCAAGGGACATGGCTTTCTCCTTGAGTTTCTTAACACTCTTCTTTTCATTTTTAACACCAGCCTCTGGATTTTCGGTATCTTTTGAAATAGGAACTTCATTATTGGATTCGTCTTTTGTATGTGATGGGATTTCATTCTTATTTGGCACATCCTCTACCGACACGTCATTGCTATCCTGCTTCTCAGGCACATCGGCGCTCTTCTTCTTCACGACTTTTTTCTTTTCCGGGGATTTGAGGGTCTTCTCCGGAGATTCCTTAGTGGCTGATTTTGGAGATTTATCGCGTGACTTACTTGTGGATAGTTTAGTTTCTTTTTGTTTTTCGTTCTTAGAATCTTCTACGTTTTCTCGGGGTACAGTCACTGATGAATCATCCTTAGCCTGTTCAGGCGCCACAGGAGTTTTACTCCTTTCTTTACTTGGAGACTTTTCCTTAGTCTCCTCGATCAGCTCCAAACAAGCTGCAGTTGTTTCTGCTTTGTTGAGATCGGCAGTCTTAGAATCAAGTTGAATACTTGGATCCACTTCCATGGGTTCTTCCGTAATAGGATTTGGTATGGGAGCGGAGTGATGTCTGCAATAGGATAATGTAATTAAATTGAATCCATATAATATTTAAGAATAAAATAAATGCCCAAGTACCTGGAGGCTGATCTGTAAGGTCTAGGTTCTCTTTCATCAGACCGTTCTTTTCTCCTCGATCGTTCCTTCCTCTTAACACCAGCTGCTATAGTTTCATCCATCGAGGGTGTAGTTTCTAGCTTCCTCTTGGAATCACCAGCTGCGGAGGACCACGACTCGTCGTCATATAGCTGCTCCCTTATTCTTCTATCGGAATTGTTTTGATCCAATTCCATTAAGCTACCAACTGAATGGCACCGAGTTGGCACCAAAGTTTCTGAAGACATATTATTCGCCACATCACCGCCAGCTTGCTGATCACCCACAACCAGTTTCTCAGCACTGGCCGATTGCGGAACCAGTGATAAAAGAAGATCCAATCGCACGGGTGTCTGAGCAGCAAGATCTTCAGCAATGTCTAAACAGCTTTGCTCATAGTCCTCATTCACCCACCAATGAGCACAAATTTTTTCAATATCTGCTCGTCTCGTCGGACATACTGTGAGCATCTCTTTTATAAGAGGCGATGCAGCTGAAAGGTTGCCAAGAAAATGGAATATTAATCAAATCATTCTATTTTATTAGTTATTCGCAATGGTTTACTCACGAGATGGCTTTTTAGGCTCAAAGTAATCCGACTGAGAGATCTGTTTGACTAGCCTTTTAAAGTTTGAACCGTCAAATGGCATGGCACCGTAAACTAAAGTATACAACAGCACGCCTAAACTCCAACAATCGACTTCAGGACCGTGATAAGGAGTGCCTTTAACGATCTCAGGGCTCGCATACAAAGGGCTACCGCAAAATGTACTGAGCAATCTCTGTTCGTCGAAGACATTCGAAAGACCAAAATCGGCGATCTTTGCATTTCCGATCTGATCGAGAAGGATATTCTCGAGTTTTAGATCTCTGTGACAGATTTTGTGCTTGTGACAATAATACACTGCCGTGGAAATCTGACGGAATATCCGTCGAGCCTCTTGTTCAGATAAGACCTTGCGTTCGCTCAAATAATCATAAAGCTCACCACCAGCAGCATATTCCATAACAAGCACCATTTTTTCTCTGTTCTCGAAAACTACAAAGCAGGTAGATAATTAGTATCAATTAATTACACACCACGAAGATTTATAATTAAAACTTTACCCTCATAAATGTGTATAATATTTGGATGCTGTACGCTCGACATAATCTGAATCTCTCTTCGTATCCTGATAAGATCAGCTTCTGTTTCGATTTTGCACTTTTTTATTGTTTTTATCGCCACCTCCTGACCAGTTTCCTTATTTATTCCTAGTTGAACTTTGCCATAGGTGCCCTGACCGAGTTTCTTGATTATGTCGAATCTGAAAATGCGAATGACGATAATGATAAGAAAATGTCTCTTATTCATAACAGTATGGCAATTTCATAGGAGAGAATATTAATCAGTAAGAAAATGCAATTGTGATAAACAATAGGAATCTGTGCCAACAGTAAGATTCTTAATTAACGCTTTTGGCACTGGCTGTATGCTGCTTGAACAAATCTCAACAAGCTATTGGCTAATCTGTCTAAATGTCGGACGACTTCCGGCAGCTAACAGCCTGTCAATTGAAAAACATATCGTTATATCGATTCTAGAACCTTACCTCTGCTTTAATTTCCGTTTGTGATTATGGAGTCGCACACCACCGGTGCTTTCCATACCACCCATAATATTGTGAATGCTTGCTTCTCCGACAACCATCTTGATTTTTTATCTGCAACAAACAATTTAACACACATTACAATCTCTGAGTATTCATATTTTATTTGTGGGAATCAGGAGTAACATTAATTCATAATATTTAGTACTG